>PVLD010001107.1:157549-221654 GCA_004027595.1 Dinomys branickii | reverse complement strand
TTTTCAATCTCATTAATTGATATTGGGTTGTTCAGGATTTTTACGTCTTCCTGATTCAATTTTGGTAATTTGTACCTTTCTAGGAATCTGTCCATTTCTTCTGTATTTTCTATCCTATGGGAATACAGATTTTCAAAGTAGGTATTAATGATCTTTTGGATTTCTGTGGGATCTGTAGTGACTTCATCCTTTTCATTCCATATTGCATGAATTTGAGATCTTTCCCTTCTTTTTTTGATAAAGTTGGCTAGTGCTTTATCTATTTTATTTATTCTTTCAAAGAACCAACTCTTTGATTCACTAATTTTTTGTAGTTTTCTTCATCTCAATTGCATTAATTTCTGCCCTGAGTTTTATAATCTCCTCCTTTCTTTGGGCTCTTGTTTTGGCTTGTTGCTCTTTTTCTAAGAGTTTGAGGTGTATCATTAGGTTATTTATTTGCTATCTTTCTATTTTCTTTGTATATGAGTTCATTGCTATAAATTTCCCTCTGAGGACTGCTTTCGTTGCATCCCACAGATTCCGGTAGGTTGTACTTGCGTTTTCATTTATTTGTAGGTAATTTTTAACTTCTTCTTTAATTTCTTGTGTGACCCATTGGTTATTCAGGAGGTTGTTGTCTAATTTCCACGTGTTTATGTGGTTTTTGGAGTTCTCTTTGTCATTAATTTCCAATTTTATTGCACTGTGGTCCGATAATATGCATGGGATAATTTCAATTCTTTTGCATTTAGGTAGATATGCTCTATGGGTTAGAATGTGGTCTATTTTAGAGAAAGACCCATGTGCAGCTGAGAAAAATGTGTATTCTGATGTTGTGGGGTGGAACACTCTGTATACATCTACTAAATCCATTTGTTCACACTTTTGGTTCAGGTCTGTTATTTCTTTGCTGAGTTTCTGTCCAGTTGACCTGTCTCTTTGCGTCAGAGGGGTGTTTAGGTCCCCTATTACAATAATGTTATTAGTTATTTGATTTTTCACGTCTGTTAAGATTTGACTTGTAAAGTTAGGTGCTCCATTGTTTGGTGCTTAAATGTTTAGGATTGTTACCTCTTCCTCTTGCAGCTTCCCCCTAACTAGTATGTAATGGCTTTCTTTATCTCTTTTGATTGTTTTTGGTTTGAAGTTTACATTGTTTGCAAACATAATAGCTACACCTGCTTTTTTCTGGGGACCTGTTGCATGGAGAATTGTTTTCCAACCTTTAACTTTCAACCTGTGGATTTCCTTTTGAGTAAAATGTGTTTCCTATATACAGCATATCGTTGGATTGTGTTCCTTAATCCACTCTTCCAATCTTTTCCTTTTGACTTGTGAATTGAGGCCATTTACATTAATGGTTATCATGGTTATATGTTGGCTTATTCTAGTAATGTTATTTACTTGTTGTTGTTTTCCTTCTTTTGCTGACTGTTTACTTACTTGTTCTGTTTAGGGAATTATTTCTATCGTTCTTGGGATTGTAGTCTCTTTTTTCTCTGTCTAGAATATCTTTTAGTGTTTTTGCAATACTGTTTGGCACTCATGAAGTTCTTCAGTTGTTCTTTGTCATGGAAATATTTTATTTCTCCATTGAATTTGAGGGATAGTTTTGCAGGATACATCAGTCTGGGTTGGAAGTTGTTTTGTCTCAGAATCTGTAATATCTCACTCGAAGCTCTTCTTGATTTCATGGTTTCCGTTGAGAAGTCTGCTATGATTCTGATGGGCTTTCCTTTATAGGTGATCTGTTTCATTTCTCTAGCAGCTTTTAATATTGTGTTCTTTTGCTGGATATCTGGGATCTTGACTATTATATGCCTGTGTGTTTTTCTTTGGGTTATGGCTCGTTGGGGTTCTATATGTCTCTAATAACTGTACTTCAGTATCTTTGACCTTGTTTGGGAAATTTTCTGCTATTATTTCAGCAAATATTCTTTTTATATCGTTTGTGTGGTCTCCTGCTGTTTCACTGACTCCTATTACTCAAATATTATTTCATTTTGCCTCATCTTGCAGCTGTTGGATTGATTTTTCTTGGGTCTTTGATGATTTTATGACATCCTTCCTTTCACACTCATAAGCTGCCATGCTGTCTTCAAGGTCTGAACTTCTATCTTCTGTTTCATTTAAGCGGTTTTGCAAGCTTTCAGTGGAAGTTTTCAAATCCTGGCAATCTCTTTGGACCTGTTTCATTCTTGGTAATTCATTCCTAAATTGCTCTTGTAAAGTTTCCATTTGTTTCCAATTTTCTTCTAATGTTTTATCTATTTCTTCTCTATGTGTATGGAACATTTCTTCCATTATAGTTTTCAGTTCATTTTTTGTCTGAGAAATCATTGCAGGTATGTGGCTTATTTCTGCTTTAATCTCTTTTATGGCCTGTTGGAGTTGTTTCATTTCGGATGCAATCATTTCAGAACTTGCAGGTATATGGCTTCCTAGTATCCCTGTATCCTCGCATCCAGTACTTGTTCTGGGTTGGGTTGAGTTCTGAGACTGTGTTTTATTCTTCTGTCTTCCCATTTTTGGGTATCAGATTCAAAATGTTGAGCAATAAATTACCCAGGCAGTTCACCAGGCAAAGTTCTGTTGCAGAGGCTGCTCCAATGACTCTTTCTCTTCTGGAGAATGTTCCTTAAGCTTTCTGCTGAGAGTTCCACTCAATAGGCTGCTCATATGTTGCTTTGTGGACCGAGCTACTGCGTAGTGAGAGACCTGGGTGGGGTGTGTAAGACCACTACCCCGCCCTCCCAGGGTTCCCTGCAGGTATAGGGACGGATCTCCTCCCCCACTCGGTGATCTGGTCGTGAGTGCAGATAGCTCACCAGTTTTGGAGTCCCTGCAGGCAAGAAGGTTGCAAAGTGCCAGTTTTTTGTGTTATGCTCGCGATCCGCCGCTCCCCGCCACTTCTGTTTCCTTGCGCTCTCCGGGTCTGGGGAAGGGAGCATGATGCTCCGCTCCTCTGTGCTCCTCACGCCACCTCGGCTGCAGACTGCAGGACGCTGAGGGCCTTGGCTGCGTAGCCTGCCCAATGCACAGGAGATCTGAGACCGCCCCGCGTTGCCGCTGCTAAAAAGCCGATTTCTGGCCAGAGTTGCTGGTGAGCCGAGCAGGTTTGGGAGGTGGGAGAGATCGAGCTGGCTGTGCCCCCAGGGTGCTCAGACCCAGCCAAGCCGCCTCCTGTCCTCCGCACCAAGCATCTCTGGTGCCCAGCATTCGGGGCTTTCCCGTGTCTCGCCACGGCAATTTGGGCCGCCCTACCGCATCTCCCCCGGCAGCTCAGAGAAACACGTTCAGTTTGAACTTCCAGCCGAGGTCCCAGCATTCGCGCTCGCCAAGTCTGTCTTGAGCTGGGGGTGTTTATCAAGGAGGGTCGCTCCTTTGCTGCTCACCTGGTCGCCATCTTCCCGGAAGTCTTCCTGATGGTAATTTTCTAAGTTGGAACACAGATCATGTTATGTTAACTCTCAATTTAGATCCCATTAAAATAGCCATGATGCTAAGTATACTAATTGTTATGTCCAAATTATAGTTATTTTACTCCCTCCTGGAAAGGAGTTAAACCTTTTCAAATTTTCTCATAATTTGAATATTTCAAAAACAAAATGTTCCAGCATTTAAAAAAACCCCAAAATTTAATACTACATTAGTCTTGATAATGTGTGATGGGCATGATGAGAGAAAACTTTTATTTGTTGCACAGACCTGGGTGATTTCCAGGTGACTCTGAGATGGACGTTTGCTTCCATGTGATTTATGGAGGAGGGTTCTTGAGGACACTGCTATGATATGAATGTTTCTTCCCAAACTCATGTTGACATTTAATTGCCACTGTAGCAACATTAAGAAGTTAGGTGATCTGCTACAAGCTAATCCATGTGAGAAGCTGAACTGGGAAAAGGAAATCACTGAACTGCAGTGTGGTTACTATAGAGACCCAGCTGACCCTATAGGAATCTCTGGAGCTGGAGTGGTTCTTCAGAAATGCTTCAAGTTGAGGTATGGAGACTGGATCTTTATATACCATACACACTAGTCTTTGCATGTAGCTACTCTTAGGAAACGGTTGTAGTGTTGGGCAAAGTGAGTCTTAGGCTAGGGGCAATTCCTGGAGGGAGACCAGCTGTGCACTATCCACAGAAACATTTCCTACACTTTGAGAAATAATTGTCTTGGTCTTGAAGGGAGAATCTGGCCCATGTATTACAGCATCCACTGTAATAAGTAAGGCAAGTGTTATCATCATGACGACTTTCAGATGAGAATAAGACTCAGTAATTTTATCGTCTGCCAGAAGTCTCACTGCTATGAACAGCAGATGCAGTACCCTTTCCCAGGTCTTCTCATTTCATGCTAGATTGTTTTAAAGCAACTACCATCCCTCAGAATGTACATGACCATTCACCTCAGCAAGTTCTTAAAGCCCTTTGAACTTCAGTCAGTTATATTTCACAATTTTCACGTGGAGATCCCCCTTTTCCTTCCAAAACAAAAAAATCACTTCTTAACTTGCCTGTGTCAAGAAATTCTACTTCACCTGTAGCCCAAAATGTGAGGCAATTTTCTTTCACATACAAACACATGTACTTAATGCAAACATATAGGACGGAAATGGAATATATTGGAAATGCTCGTAAATGAATGAAATAAAGTAGCACACATAAAGATGCCAATGCTATTTTCAGAGTACAATATAGGAAATTATTAGTGTGTGTGTTCTTCTGTGTGTGAGTGTGTATGTGTGTGTATGTGTGTAGGTGTGTGAATAATGGAGGATATACATGAAAATTAAGGGATGGAGATGCAGGTAGTGGTCAAAATATCTGCTTGAGAGAAGAAATAATTGGATTGAAAACCAGAGTGAAGAAACACATCCATGAAGTATTCCCTTTGTTTCAGACACTCTGCCCTGAGAAGCAAGAGGGAAATGAGATGAACCGCTGCCTGCAAACCAGTTACCAAGTTCTTGCAGTCCAGTGCCTGAGAACCTGTTATATGTGAATTTAGAAGACCGTTAAATGACTCACCATCAATACATAGACACTTGCCACATACTGAATACCTGATACCTGCCTAGTACAACTGAAAAAGAGAAGTTTTAAATTTAATTGCATTTTAGTCAATTTCACTATAAGTTTAAATAGCCATAGGTATTGGTAGTTAATCACAGCAGGCTGCTTGGTTATAGGATACAAAGATGGAAGATATTTTAGGTATTATGTAATCTAATGTGATCATGAACAGGGGAGACTACACATATTTAAGAGAGATATGAAAGAACATGCTCAGCATTCCACAAACACTAGGGAGGCAGAGCCAACATTTTGATAAAGCTCCAGTCTTCGAAACTCAAACCATCTTATTGCCACATGGCGTAACAAAGTTAATGATTTAAAAACCTGGGGGTGGGGGTTGAAAGCAGATGCAAGGCTTGGCCTTCCAAACTACAGATGCTACAATTATTATCAGTATCATAATCACATTAACTCCCAATTTCTGAGCAGAGAACGGCCAGTTTGTTCTCTTGCCCTCCATGTTCTCAACCCTCCCCAGTGGGACTTTAATGGATTTGCTGACATGCACATCCCTTTATCTTTGGAGGATTTATCCCCCTCGCATTGGAGCACACTGAGTCTTACCAAGGGCTCCCACATGCTGGTAATTTTCTGCTCATTTGGTCTGATTCATACAGGGGATTAATATATTGGATGAGTGTATTGTTCTTAGTAAAATCTAAGTGGTCTAGATCTCTTCAGACTATGTGGTGACAGAAGGTGAGAGAATTAATTTAGCTCTGGGATGAAACTATAAAAGTATTTTGTTTCAAGACAAGCAAACTGTTTCTAAATTGCCATTCTAATAGGCTATGGATCAACACATTCTTTAGAACAATGACCATACAACATTGGCAGGTACTAGGTTAGTGTCCTCTAGTAAATTGCTTCATGCATCTAAGTGGCTACAAATCAGGCCATTGTTTGGTGAGTTTGCAGTAGAGCACTGTTACCTTTCAAGATCTGTGTTTTGAGGAAGGCATACTGATCAAAGAATGGAGAAATGATAGAGACCACCCTTTAATGTAAAATTTAGCAGGCATTTTTATAAAATAAGAGTAGTGAATAATTTAGCTCTTGTGAACCAAGAGGTGAAACTGAGGTTTTATATATATATATATATATATATATATATATATGTGTGTGTGTGTGTGTGTGTGTGTATACATATATACATCACTGAGGTTATTGTATATGTGTGTGTGTGTGTGTGTATGTATGTGTTTGTGTGTGTATTTATTTAACCACGTGAAAGGCAACCATTTCAAATGTAAAAACCATTCTTATGTCATAGAATATTCAGGGGTAGCAGACTGGAGTGGTGTACAGTTTGCTAATCTCTGGCTTAAACTTTAAAGATTTTTAAGGTTGACAATAACTTGTACTGTCCTTTTCAAAATGAAATTTCATTTTGATAGGGAGAAATCTGGAAGACAGAAGTTTAGGCAGAGACTTCATGAGTAAAACCCAAACTACATGGGAAATACTATAAATAATCAACAAACAGGATATTATTATACTTTATTATATTATACCTTATTAAAAGGCTTCTGCCCAACAAAGGAAATCACCAACAGAGTGAAAACACAACCCACAGAGTGGAAAAAAAATTATAGCCAGTTGTCCCTCAAACAAAGGACTTATATTTAGAACATATAAAGAATTTTAAAAAATCAGGCTACCAAAATTCAAAGACCCAATCCAAAAATGAGCATATGAGATGAATACACACTTCTCAGATGAAGAAATACAAATGGTAAATAAATATATGAAAAACTGTTCAACATCACTGGTCATTCAAGAGATGCAAATTAAAACAACACCAAGATTCCATCTCACTCCAAAAAGAATGGCTTTCATCAAGAAATCAACCAATAACAAATGCTGGCAGTGCTGTCAGGGAAAAAGAAACCCTTCTCCACTGTTGTTGGGAATGTAGACTGGTTAAACCACTGTGAAAATCAGTGTGGAGATTCCTTAATAAACTAGGATTAGATGTTCCACTCAACCTAGCTATTCCCTTTCTGGGTATATTCCCAGAAGAATGAAAAACATCATACCACAGCGATCTATGTACACCTACATTTATAGCAGCACGATTAGTAATAGCTAAATCTTGAAAACAACCCAAATGCCCATCAACGGAGGAATGGCTAGAAAAAATGTGATTTTTTGTAATATAATGGAGTACTAGTTAGCCACAAAGAAAGATACACTTAAGACTTTTATAGGTAAATGGATGCAACTCGAGACCATACACATAAGTGAAATAAATCAGACCCACATGTGTAAGCATCATATTGCCTCATTAGTGTGAGAAACTGAAAGAGTATAGAAGATCCAAACTGTACAATGGACATTGCTAATAGGGAAGTAACTATGCAAAAGAAAAGGAAAAATGGGATGAGAAAAAGGGAAAAGGAAGGACAGGAAAAGGAAAAAGTGTATATATACAAGATAGGTCAGATAGTTATTGTTATGGTTTATGTCTGCATTCCCCCTAAATCCTCATGCAGTCATGGGCGGACGTCTAGGTTTTTGATTGATTCATTGTCCAATGCTGGGATTATGGGTGTGAGTGCTATGCCTGTCCCTGGGGTGCATAGTTTGGGTGCAGGATAAGGGAGGGAAAGCTTCTTGCTCTCTGCCACTCCTCCACTTTGTTCTTGTTGCTTTTGCTGTCTTCCACTGCCATGAACAGTTGCCCTCTGCCATGTGCCACTCTGCCTTGGAGCCAGCCGAGTATGGACTGAAACCTCCATGAACTGTGAGCTAAATAGACCTTTGCTTCTGTAATTGTGGGTGTTGGGTATTTTGTCTCAGCAATGAGAGAAAAGTAACCAAGAGTTACACAACTAGTTCACTGAAAAGAATGTTTTGTGCTAACACATTCTTGGACAATATATCATGCTTATATCTTGTATTCTGAACTACTACTAATGAATATCACAATCACAGTGTCACTCTCCTACTAGTCTGTTCTTAAACCCTGTTTTATGGTTATTTTTACTGGTTAATTTTACTGTTTAAAATTTAAAAAGAAAGAAATTTCATTTTGATTTAGTTTTTTTTTTTAGAGGGTAGTTTCTAAGGCTTCCACTTGTTCTCTCCACTTTGGTATCTCTTATGCTATGGGTCAAGAATCCACTACGAGAATTCGGACCAATTGCCAGGGATTTATTCCATTTATGGACTCAAGGTCTGGGGAAATGACCTTGCTGTAGTAATGCTAAGATGCTGTGCACTCTCTGTTAGCTTGAACTGAGCTAAGACCCCATCAATTACCTGAAAATCCCCTTGTTTACCTGGCCCCGGTATGCTCCGTTCTAACAATGGGGGCACAATTATGTGTTAGGTATGTGAGTTACTTGTGTTAGCTGAGAATCTATGGTCAACAAACTTCAACATGTATGGGCATTTTCTCTTCTCCTATGTATACTTGTAGTAGTCATATGAGATAATCAATTGCAATAGGTTCCACTGAGGAAGGAGCAAGGGAATCATAATCACGTACATTAGTAGTGGTGGCCCAGTGTCTTTCTTCTGGGGGGATCCTTCCTCTTGCTCAGACTATCGACTCTGTGCCTAAAACCAGACTTCATCTGGGTAAAGGATTTCAGAATGGCTGAAAGTTGCACTGGGGATTGTAAGAGTGTTAGACAAAGGGGAAGAAATTTGAGTGAATATTATTGCTATGGGTGCACTCCTGCAAATTCACTGTTGGAATGGCCATACTTAGTACTCAGCTGGTTTATTTGACTGTAAAGCTTAAGTACGCTGTTGCTGGCTCTTATTTTCTTGCCATATTATTCTAACAGTGGTTGTTGCCATTTAAATCTAAAACAGTCCCCCAGCGTCTGCTGTGTTTGGAAGGTGGACTTGCGAACTTGGACTTGCATTGGACTATAGGAGCCCTGTACTCCTCAGTGAGTCAATCTTGTGTCTAGTAGCTGGATATGCTACTAGGAGGCAGGGCTGATTGAAGTTGGGTCACTGGGGACGTGACCTGAGAGGGTGTATGATATTCTTACCATCTGCTCTTCCCTTCACTGTCTGCTTCCTGGTTGAGCAGCTATACTCTGCCAGGCTCTTCCACTGTGCTATTGGTGCCTTTGAGTCAGCTTTCCATGGATTGAATCAAAGAGCTCAGGGAAATTTAGGAATCCAGATTTATACCATTAGCCCAGATATCCCCACTGTTTGAGATGAGGTCCCATTCTTCCAACCAGGGTCCTGACCTTGGCATAGACACTTGGTTAGGAATTAAGCATCTCTGGCCTATTCCTCTGCTTTCTCCACATTCCAGAGGTTATCAGAGTCTCTTTCTATGCTAGTAAGGACATCCTATCATTTTTTTCTTTCCACTTAGCTTTTACTTTCTGATTCATTACTCTGAATAGAGCTTAGCAATGACTACTCAACTCCAGGGACTTGATCGTTCTTCTTTCTCTTGCATTTTTACACATCTAAGAAAATGTTCCAGGTACATCTAATAAATTCACTCCCAAATGTACACCATCCAGTCTACCAGTGGTGAAAGTTTGGGGCCCTCAACATCAGCTGGGTGATGGTAGCATCAAGTTTCCAAATTTCATCTGCTGTGGTTTAGCTTTGGTTTGAGTGTGTCTTCCAAAGGTCCATATGCTTGACGCTGGTCCTTGATGTGACAGTGCTAGGATGGTAAAATGTTTAAAAGGGGAGGCACAGTTGGAGGTAACTGGGTCATGGGAGGACCCCCTTGTAGTACCACCTTGGGAGGGATTAAGGTTTTCATAGATCAAACTAGCTCACCCAAGAATGGGTGGTTACAAGGCAAGACTACTACATGTGCTTGGTGCTTCTGTTCTCAGCTATTTTCCTTTCTGCCTCTCCACCATATTGTAATGCCCTCCGCCATGATGTTCTCATCAGAGGCAAGTAGAGCCAGAGTTGTGTGCATGAATCTCCAAGACTGTTAGCTGTAAATCTCTTTTCTTTTAAAAGTACCCATCCTGAGGTATTTTGTTATAGCACAAAAAAAGACTAAGATACTATCTGAGCATCTGCTTTCTCAGTCTGTTGTTGGCACTATGTATCAAAGGCTGAGTTCCCTGGGAGTAGATACCAAGATAGTGTTTAGGTCTGACACTGTGGAGGGTTTTTGATATCAACATTTCTTGACAGAGAAGGCTTAAGAATAGACAAAAGGAAAAGCAGAATCAACACTGCAGGGAGTTATGGAGCAAGAATCACCTTCAGAATTGTCCTGAGTTAGGGTAAGGAGGCCAGGCCCTTATATCTCCTGTTGACTGGTTACGTGAGCTACCTTGGAAGAGCCCATGGCCTTGGGTGAAATAGCTGTTATCTATAGAGGCAATTCTTTCTTATTCATTTATTTACAACAGGATCTTGTTAAGTTGCCCACACTGGACTCCTACTTGCAATCTTTCTGCTTCAGCCTCCCAGAATGCTGGGATCACAAGCACATGGCATGATGCCTGGCTTGCAGGTAATTCTTAAAGGAGGCTGACAGATGAGGTCTGAGAAATCAGTGTGCCCATCCTGAAGAAAGGGCAGGGATGGCACATTCCATGTCGACTCTATGTGATTCTCGGGAATTACTGGCACATTTTGTTTTTTAAAGAAAGTCTAAATTTGGAGGCCTAATGAGCCCATAATATGACCTATCACAATCGCAATCAACATTGCTTTGAGGGAAAAGCAGCATTGTGAGCAAAACACAGTTGACGGAACTACCACAGGATGTGGGAAAAACTTTTGTAAACTAAACAAAGGGTGAACAGTTTGGAAAGGAGGTAAGAGTCAGGGTGTGTGTGTGGTGGGGGGGGTAGCTTGGCAAACCACTATAAAGAAATCATTTTTACAGCAACCCCAGGAAACTTATTGAGACCTCATAAAATAAAAGAGAATCAAGGAAACAACACCCTGTACTAAGTGTCTCTTTCACTATTTTACAGACTGGTGTAAGATTTTATGAACTATTTGGCTTTCTTTTTGGATGCCTCTTTAGGAGAAGTCCTGATTCTTCAGCCAGGTTTTTAAACTTTTGGTCAGGGATTGGGAATATTCCAAAATAGAATAATCATCATTTAAGCTTTCTGGAACGTCCTCCAAATGTTGACCATGTAGGCACTTAACTCACAAGGAATACATGAATTTGCCAACATGAGATGTCAACATTCTTTTCTGGGTCTCCCAAGCTGGTAAGATGAAGCCCGCTGGCTATTGGAATATGATCTTGAAAGGTTCTCTCAGTTTCTTCAATTGAGAAAACACCAAAGAATTATTTTTAGGAACAAGCCAGATAATATTTATAAGTTTCCTAGATGCTGAGCCAGCTTCATGATGGGAAATGCAATTGTGAGTTCTAAGAACTTAACATCCTCCCCCTCTCAAAGTGATCTGGCCATCAACATTGGGTCATGCTAATTGGTGCTTTAAGAAAAAAAGGAGCCAATCTTGCTTCTCATGAGTAGTTCTTTGGTTAGCTCTGAGGTGGAAGGTGCATGTATCAATGGTTTTTTTTTTTTTTAAATGGAGACTCATTCTGATCTTCAGTGCCCTTCTCTAGACATGTAAAGATTTCCCCAGCTTATGAGTCAGTGGTACTTTATTTTCTTTATTACTGGGAATTTAACTCAGGGCCTTTTTGCTAAGTTACATCCCCAGATACTTATTTTTTATTTTGAGACAGGGTCTTGTGAAGTCACTATGTTGCCCACGCTGAGCTCAAGCTTGTGATCCTCTTGCTTCAGCCTCCCGGAATGCTGGAATTGCAGCACAAACCATCATTTGCAGCTTCTGGTGTTTTGGATGAGGTGTTTGCTGCAGAAAACAGCAATGGGTCTTAAAATGGATTCAGGGCCCTCAAATCTCACATTTTGGTAGAATTTCTGCTCAAGGTCACAGGTAAAGGAATCAATATATCTCTCACACTCTGTTCATCTAGACCACACATAATCTCCTGAATCACAAAGATGAGGGTGACCTCAATCCTCTCCTCACCACTAACGGGGTAAATTTGGTTCTTTGTGGAAAAAAGCAAAAATAATTATATTCTTTTTTATGTGTAAAGCTCAGATATTCAAAGAGCACGTAAGTAAATTCAGTAAAACCTTGGATTGCAAGTATTTTGTTCTGTGAATGCTCTGTGCCAACCCTTCTAATAAATTTCAGCTTGATAAACAATCATTGTCTTGCAATATGAATAGTATGTGATGCCAGCCAACACCTGATCACACCTGAACCATTGTTTTCTCCCTGTCTCTCTCTTAGGATGTCTCTGTCTCTCTGTCTCTGTTTCTCTCTCTCTCTCTTTCCCACTCTGGGATTGTGGGTGATCATCTCCCAACAGCAAGAGGTTGTGGAGGGAATCTCCTCTGCATAGGAGAAGGAGAAAAAGATGGAGGAATTCCTCTCTTCATATGAGATAAGGGAGACACGGGAAATGTGGGAGACAGTACAAAATTTTATAGAAAAGCTCCACCCTTATAAGGTTGTAGCAGCATATGATGAATCTGTTTAACAATAATGCAATGTCACATTTCCACAAAATACTCAAAAGGAGGCAAAAGAAAGTGTCACTAGATAGATTCTTTGTTAATGTTGCATGAGAAAAAAAGAAGTAGATTTCAACGAGCCAATAGATAGCAGTGATTCGTTTAGCGATACTGAAAGTCCTGCCACACAATAGCCATAAATGTTTTCAGAGATAAGCAGGTCAATTTGTTTATTTTTCTTTATATTTTGTCTCTTCTTTACTGTTTTGTATTATATTACAGTATTGTAATCTTTTTATATGCATAGTTTGGGGTTGCAGAACTAATTATCTGAGCTTCCATTGTTTCTTACAGGGAAATTCACTTTCGTGCACAAGTGCTTTGGACTACAAGCATGTTTCCACAATGAACTGTACACTCAAATCAAGATTTTATTGTATATTTCAAGTAGACAGGCAGATAAATTGCATAGTATCATAGTATGTCTGTAGGAAACACTGAGCAGTGCGATTGTAAGAGTGGGTGCTGCTTATCTCCCCTTTTCTTTATGACTTCCTGGCATGTGAACAACTTGCATGTCCAGTGTTCCTGACTGTGCTGTCATCAGAGGTTGGTCTCTGTAGAGTCATCTGTTGGCATTTGAGGATACTATGGACATTGAAATCAATGATCATTCATGTGTCTTACATAAATGTCTCAGTATTGCCTATAACCTACACACATCATCTGGTAGACTTTAAATATCTTTGTATTACTGAGAGTATTCAATACCATATCCATGTTATGTAAATAGTTTATCTACTTCTGTTTAGGGAATAATGACAAGAAAAAAAAGCCTGCATGTGTTTCACAGGTGTAGTACTTTTTAGAATATGTTTCATTCACAGTGGTTTTAATTCACAGATAGGAAACCATGGACCCACAGGGACCAACCACTTTCCTCTGCCTACCATGTTACATCCTGGGAACTGCCTTGGATCATTCTCTGACTGCCTGCCCTGTTATTTTCTAAGAACTTAAGACAAAAACATACAGAAAGTTTAGGGTGGGAGAGCAAGAGGGGGATGGGAGGGAATGTTATGGCCACCTCCATAATCCAGGTCTATCGGCAAGGAGGAGGCTGGGAGAGTCTGGCTGGTGTGAGGTTGTTTCCTGCCCAATAGGAAAGTGGGCACCTTGGTGTCTGTGGGCACCTTGGTCATGTGAGATGAGTCATGGGAAGGCTTTTGATTATTTCAGTTTTCTCAACTCTTCCACGAGGTCTGCTGGTTTCTGTGACTTTGTGAATATTTTCATTGTTGGTAATGACAGTCAAATGTTAAATACTACTTGGATGTTGAACTTTATTAGATTATTAAATTAAACTGAGATTTTAATAAGTATACTCTGATCCCTTTCAGGGTTTTGGATGAACCTAGGTTCTCTTTCATTTGAAATAATTAGCATAGCTTAGAGCAGGGTTTTGGGTATCCAGTAAGTTTGGGCTTTTCTAAATGACTATAAGTAAGTAACTTGACATAAGCTTTTAAATCTTTACAAGCATCCCAAGGGAGTAGCAAGAGCTAGATTTATTTGTGGCCATCACTGGAAATACGTTTGACTCCAGAGATTCCAGAAATGAATGTAAAGACATCTAGGGATTTAAGGGTAGAAAGGGCAGATGGCAGGGATAGTCTTTTCTCCTGACATTCCTTCTCCCAACAACCAACCCAGGATAAACGAACACATTATAGTGCCTCTTAAGTCACAAAACTTCGAGAAACAGGGCAGTAAAAAATAATGACATGCAATATTCAGAATACATGGAAAAGCAATGATTTACTTTAGTCCTAGAGACTAGGAATAATACACCTGCCTTGGAACAGGGGATGGCATAATGTTGGCATAGCACTGGAGGTTTAATAATTTTTGACCACATTTTATAGACCCTTTCCTGTAATTAATGCTAAATAAAGTCAACATCTTCTCCACCTGCTGCTGTATTTGGGGCTTTCATCAAGTATATCTTGTTCTCCATCATTACCCAGGGCTATCACAGTTCTGGTTGAACTTGGTGTTTTTCATTTCTTTTCCCTCGATAATCCCCAGGACTATCACATGCATGGTTTGCGGTATATATGGTTTTCCATTCTTCTCTTGGAAGAGTTGCACTAATTGAACTCGGTGCCTCTGGTCCTGTTCTGTAATTGTAAGGCCACCTCCACATAGTTAGGGCATCTGTGCGTTTGTTCCTCATAAGGGTTAAATGCAATTTTTCTCTCATTCTGTTTTTAATGAAAATAAATTAAGTTGACCGGGTGGGAGTGAATATGTGCAGGCGTGGGTCAAAGGGTCTGACGTTTGTTAGACCAGATGAACGAATTCTGGAGACCCTTTGTACAACAGGGTGATTAATAGCTAATAATATTGTACTGTATACCTGAACATTTTTAACTATGTAGATACTAAATATTCTCACCACAGAATTGATATGTAAAATGACAGACATGTCAATTAACTTGATTGTCTCACAATGTATGCATGTATCAAAACATCTCATAGTACACTATAAATATATATAATTTTTGTCAATTGTCCCTTAATAAATTTGGGAAAGGTTCTTTAACTCTGTCTCTCTCACAACTTTCTGAGAAGGGCTCCTTAGAAATATGGAGAATTTTTGTTCTGACTTCTCTCTGTGTTCATTTGTGTGTTTTCTAGAGTTCAAGGTTTTGTGAGCATTTTCATGTGAACTGTAATCATTTTGTCACATTGATATCTTGGTCCAAGCATTGATTTTACACTTCTTGAGGGCTCTGATCCAAGGCCTTGTGAGAAAATAAATCTGAGTTTCCAGTTTTGGAAAAGGAGTATCAGTGGCCCTTCTTTCAGTCTTCTTGTCCTCTGAGCTGTACTGGAATATACTGATGGAAAAAAAATTCATTTTTCAAGATCAGTTCAGTACAACTGAGAGCCATCTAGTGTTATATTAAGGACTGTGTGTATGTGCCTCTGTGTGTGTGTGTGTGTGTGTGTGTGTGTGTGTGTGTGTGAATTTGCTGAGGGAGATGAAAGTATTAGCTATAAAAATCATTAGCAATTCCTAGTCCATCCAAATTAGTCTAAACATCTTTCAAAATCTCCTTTAGATTCTTGCATTATTTTAACCAGCACCAAGGTGATTAATTCACTTGGGGCTGTGTATTTAATTGTAGTAACAGTGCAGAAAGCCAAGACACTGTCTAATCTCCTATTCTTGAGTTTTTAAATCCCAAATGGTGAATGGCAAGCAGGGCTGCTACTTTTATAGCTTCATGAATTAGTGTTCAGCTGAAAAATATTATGCCTGTTATATTTGGGAGCCATTGGGGGTGGGGGTTGTGGTACTGTGGTGGGTGGAGGGGGTTTGTTAGCTTGCACTAATCGGTCCTTGGCCTCTAGCAATTCTCTGAGGAAGAATAAAGGGAAGAGATAATTATTCTCCTTAATCACTGCCTCAATGACTGCATTTAGAGTCCTCTCCTTGAAAGGCTGCCCAGATTTCTCAGAGAATACTCTCAAACTCCCCCTGATCTGATTTTCAAGTGGATGAATATTCTGAAAATGTCTGCTAGCAGAGTGCTTCTTGTCTGCCTGGGATTCTCAGAGAAAAGGAAGCTCCTGTGGCTTCAGATGAGCGATCTTTCTCATATCTGTCACCAGGCTGTTCATGAGAACGACTTCCCGGGTGTTTGCAATTTGGTGTCATGGCAGGAGTCACCAAGGAAGAGGCACCAGAACGAGTTCCCTCAAACATCCTCCCCTCCACCCTCTCTCCAGCCTCCTACCATTTGCTGCTATGTCCTTCCCACCTGCAGCTGTGGATCTGTGACCTTAGGGACAGAGAAGTAAGAGGACAAAGGGGAGAATGAAGGTAGCACACACGCTACAGTGGGTACCACTTTCCTGAAAGAAATTCTGAGGGTTTTTTTGGGGGAGATACAGAAATGTACGCAATGGAAAATGGGTAACTCTTCTCTTTTCCTTCTCTTCTTGAGCTGTGGGTCCTAAAAGGTCAATATCTTTGGGTTATGGGGAAATAGAGCTGAGTTTGCATACAACTCTTGCTGTGAAGCGCTATGCCTTCAAGAGTTCTTGAGGCCTTTGCTAGCTTCCCACAATAACTACCTCCTGAGATACTGGCCTGAATCTTTGAAAATGTTCTCCCTTTGCCCACTATCAAGAGATAATGTGAAAAAGATTTAGTGACTCTGTGGAAATGGAGTGTGGATAACAATGGGTAGAAAACGTTCAGGAATGGAATCTTAGTTCTGCAGTTTTCTATCTGGGTAAGTTACTCAACCACTCTGTGCATGTTTCTATCTGGTTTCATAGTTTAGCATGAAGTTAAATAAGTTAATCTATTTGTAAAATTCCTAGAATATCACCTGCTTCATCACAAAGAAAGGCCTATAGAAACATTAAGTGTTACCATTATAATCCCAATAACATTAATAAATATATATATATATATGTGTGTGTGTGTGTGTGTGTGTGTGTGTCTATCTCTCCTGCTCCAGTCAATCCCATCTTCTTACTAATTGTCAGAATTCTTAAAGCTGTCGTGCACAGTACTTTATTGGCTGAATTTGGTGTACAAACACTGTTGCTACCTTAAGCTTACATCAGTATTTGTCATTCAGTTAGCACTGTTTTCCTTATTTCTATGCATTTTTTGGTATTATATGTAGTTTTCTAACCTGCAATAAATCATTTGGAAATAAGGAAGTTTAAAAATTCATAAACAATCAAACTTAATTTTCAGAGATCTCTCAGTAGGCTTGCTTTTCCTCTCTCAGCACATGGTAGCAATTCTAAAGCCAGAAACCATATCTTAGCTTTTTTACCATTCCCCAGCTCTTTGAAGTTCTTCATGTATGTGGTCCGGTTCAATAATTTCTTTGCTAGATATGTGCAAGTACTTTCCAGGCTTGTGAATTTCTGTCATTCATGGATTCTGGAAGAGGTGGTAGCATCAGTTATCCAGAGTTTAGTATAAGGATAAAGGGGAAACTTTGCAATTTATACTTCATTTCATCTCACTTCATTAGAGCTGGTTGGAGAGACCCAAATGATCAAGTTATCCTCCAGGCCCAGTTCTTTTAGAGCTTGGATTTTCTCATATCCTCCACAATAGAGTTTCTGTCAAGCAACACCCATGGAGCGTGAATTCTACAGTCAACTGTGGAGATCTCCTAGTTAGTTTTACTCAACTTACTTTTTTTAGACAGGAGAAAATATTGAGGCTTTGGGTGTTTGTTGTTCGTTTAGAGCTGTGTTGCCTTAGAGCTGAGCTGGAGCTGAGTTCTCGTTACTCTCAGTCTAATCTTCTTGCCAGGAGAATGTTGATTTGCAAATGTTTGATTCAGATCCTGGAATAGTATTTCTAGCATTTTCCTACGGATTACTTAAGTAAATCTATTACTTAGGTTAAAATAACTTTTGAGAGAAGAGGGGGTCATGGTATTTCTTATTTTCAGAAAATATTTCTTTACAGCTTCCTCTATCTATACTTAAACTACAAACACTGCATGAATAGAATATTCCTTGCAGATCCATTTATGAGAGTGGAGTTACAACAAGCTAAATGTCCATTAAGAAGGGCCTGCTAAGAAGTAAATAGTGGCACGTTCCCTGGGAAAATGGAATATTTTGCTGTCGTGAAACAGGAAGACCAGAGCTGTGTTCATTGCTGCTAAGACAATGGTTAACATTTACAGAACACGCCATGCTTTGATATCAAAAGCATCATATAAAATGTTCTATTTAGCCTTCAGAATCAATCCATAGATTGGTTGTATTTTTACTGGGATGTAGCAATATTGAGGTGTCTTCTCAGTTAAACCCAGAATTTCTTTTTTCCAAATCTCATGCATTTCATCCTTATACTATTTCAGTTTACATGGAAATAAGTCTAGGATATATAATTGTGAAAACCCAAACAAAGTCAGAAGTGTACCTACTTTAATATACACTTGTGCTTTATTATGTGTGGTGTTAATGCCTGTGTGTGCCACTGTTTAAATACTTTAAAAGTTTTGGGGCATATATATACTGAAAACATCCGCTTATTACTTGGCCAGTGAACTTATGGGTTATAATGCTTTATGATATTCATTCCAACGGTAGAATGATTTTATTGTTATATCTACATACATACATGTGTGGATAACTTTTAAAGTTAAAATATTAACATTAAATAGCCTTACATTAAAGCAACAACAAAGTTGCTAGTTGGAACAAACTCATCAGATGTTTTACTACCGAAGCTGTCCCCTAAAAGGGACCCTCAGATCTTGATTTTCTGAATTCAGCTTATACATTTATATGATTTTCCTGTTCAAAGTGGCTCTGAGGGTAAACACTGGCCTGGTCCTCGTCCAGGTCCCACCTAGCCCTTTGAATGTGGTGTGGGAGCAGAGAAGCAAGGGGTGCTGAACTCTATCATGAGACCCCCCACTCCTTAGGTTCTCTTTATGACCCTAGTTCAACCTGCTTTGATTTTCCACAGGGAAGCTGAGGTGGAAATTACTCTTTTGGAAAGCGATTTTCAAAGTTGATTTCATTCAAACTCGGCAAATAATTAACTTTTCATCCTCTCATAAAATTGAGACTGTGGCTAGTTCAAAGCCCAGGACCCCGGGCCTTAATTGAATTAACTCGGTTTTCCATCCTTGGGAAGGATCCTTCCAAACCATAACATTTAGCAAGGGCTGCCCTTCCTGGCGAGAACATAGACGTTCATTGAAGGAGGATGGCGGAGTCAGGGCTGTGGCGCGCAAATTGGTCCTCAGTGGAAAATGGGACACTCTCCGGAGGGGACAAAACACTTTCTGTTTCCCACACTTGAAAGTTCAGTGTGCAAGCATCTCTGCACAGCTTCGTCTCAGCCAAAGCAAAGAGAGCCGCTGGCCCACTCGCTGGCCGGCCCTCGCACAGTCCTGCTCTTTCTGCCTGCGTGCCTTCGCATCTGTTACCCTCTTTGCTGGAACCAATGTTCCTTCCTCTGGCCTCCAAGCAGCTGCCTCACCATTACCTCCCTCAGGCTCTACTGGCTCCTGCTCAGCCACCTCCCTCTCTTCAGCTCTTGCTCATGGATTTCAACTGCACTTGTGTCCCTTCTAGATAGGCATCTGTGTCCCTTACCTTATAAAATAAACACACTTCAGCAACTTCATATTAAAAGTTGCATACACATGGTCAGACCCCTGGAATGAGTTGACTTACGACATTCTTCTGTTACTTGACATTCTTCTGTATGTCAAACAACTGTCCATGCAGGGGAGGTAAAATAATAACAGTAAGCAGAATAGTAAGACAAGAAACAAAGGCCTAGCAATTAAACCATAAGCCCCCTGAGGGCAGGGAGCTGTCTCTTTTTCCTTGTATTCTCCACCTGGCCTTTGCACATTGCTATGTGTGACTCAAAGGCCCAATAAATACTTGGCTGATGACTCCTCATGTGAAAAGCAAGAGTAAGGCTTCTCCCATCCCTGAAACCTGGCACGGTCTTGATATCAAAATACATTTTTAAGTAATGGTAGAGCCAGAAAGCTAAATTATAAAGCAGTAGGGACGTTTTACTTTTCTTTTGAACTATTTCTGGTCTGGTATGGAGAGATTTTTGCATTTGAGGTAATCTCTAAAAGACCACTAAAATCCACCCAACCACAGAACACTTAGGCATGCTGAACCTTGGAATCAGTGATCTGCCCGAGGAAATGTAGAATTAAATTCTAATATTGAAGCTGACACTTCCTCTTCATCTCTAGAGCTGCACTGGGTAAATTCTCAGTGTGTGGGATAAGAAATATAATTTGTGATTCAAGGTCAGTGGAGGGAACCCCTTGGGTTTATTTTATTTGGATTATGATTCCATAAGGTTGCTGATCTGAGTTTTTACTGGCTTACGCTGTTTACCTCCGAGAACCCTGTTTGGGTTTTTTTCTTTTTTTTTTGGCGGTACTGGGGATTGAACTCAGGACCCTGCGCTTGCTAGGCAGGCGTTTACTCCACTGAGCTATATCCCCAGCCCCTGAGAACCCTGTTTGAAAAGACACTGTTTTGATAGATGAGCTCCTTGGTGGTGATTCTCCATTTGCACAAATATAATTAGAAGGTGATACTTATGAACTTAGGGTAACATGATGAAGTTCTGGATCCAAGTGGAATGGTGTCCTTTCTGGACAGGATGGCTTGGGATCCAGAAACCCAGACAGCCTCCAGGAATTAGACTCTGTTTCTTTGCTTTCTCCTAGTAGACTTTCATCCCAGCTCTGACCCTCGCTTCTTCTATATAAATCCCTCACTATCATTCTAAGTTAAACATCTTTATTTCCAACCTGGGATTTATGAACTGCACTTTACCAACCTTCCTTTCCCCCTACTACAGCCCTGTTGTTTTTCAGCTATTTGGTCAACTGGTTTTAAGAAAAAAGCACATGAAAACTGTCAGAGTATGTTGAAGATGGTAACTTGATAACGGACAGAGAAAAAACCAAGCTTTAGAGGAGGTAGCACCTCGACCTGAACATCAGACAGCTGAAGGTGGGTGGCCAGCATGCTAGTGAACTGGGGAGCTGTTCACTGTTTTCATAAAGAAAGAAGTAGAATTGAGATTAGCTGTGTTTTTACTTCAGGAACAACAAGAGAAGATTAAAATAAGGTCATTTGTCTTTGACCATATCTGAACCTTGGCAAGATGTAAATAATTTTAAAAGCACATGGGAGAGTTGACTCTGTGCTACCCTCTGTCTCCTACATGGCTTGGCCTGGCAAGCCAACTTTACTTACCAAAGAGGATGTGAGACCCAGATTTGTAAAGCGGGTGAAGAGCAGTCTGCATCCTGCACAAAGGCATCTAAAGGGAGCACCTAAGCAGCACATTACTACTCCTAGTACACTTCCACTACCGCTACTACTGCTGTTGCTACTACTGAAAACTACTACTGGATCAGATCATTTTTATGGCTGAGATTTTTTTCACAGCATTATTTAATTAAATCCAGATAATGATCCTATGCAATTGATTCAATTCATACCCTGACACTGTAGCTATGAAGTTTAAGTTAGACTCTTGTTGCCCCCAAAGTCAAGCTGCCTCAAGAGCCTAGGTGGCTGTTATTCAGAATGAAACTTAGAAAGTCCACGGCAACATGGACTCTCATTGTGGCTTTAGCTTCTGTTCATGCTTTTATTTTTTTGTGTACTTTCCCACCTGAACCTTTTCTTCAGGAATCAGTTCACTGGGACTTGTTGAGAGCGTATAGAGCAAGGACAGAAAGCGGATCCTGGCTGGGGCCATCTCCATTTCCTCCTAGGTTCCCTCATCTAAAGAGAGCTGACTTTGGATTTTAACCTTCTACTCTGCCTCCCTACCCAAGAGAGCTGCCGCCGTGGGAAGCATTTCTCCCACCCTGTTAACTAATGTCCTACTCGCTAGCTAAGTTGGGCATTATTCAAGTGGGGAGAGAGTGTTTTCCTAGCAAAGATATTGGAGTGCACCAGGACACACACTGTCTGCCTGCCTTCCTAGCACTGTGGCACCTTGTGAGGGGTAACTGGGTTTGGAGTCACAGAGGTTTGAGTTGCAAGCTTAGTTTCCATAGATTGCTAGTGACTTGCTTCTGTGAACCTTACTCTATGAACGAGTGCATTTTGCATGAGTAATACGAACTATGTGAAAGGGTTGTGAGGTGAACTAAGTTAGTTTTCTTGTTTGAAACATGACCATGAGAGTTCCTGGCATATCATAAGCACATAAATGAATGTTCCATGCCATTACCTTTACCATTACTACTGCAGATGTTACCAATATTATTTTCAGACCGAGGGTATCATGTGGGGCCCTGGGCTGGTGTGAAGGTCCTCTAACCAATAGAGGCCAACACAGAGCATCAGTTTGATCAAAACTAGGAATGCTCCACCATCATTGCAAATGCATCATTTCCCATTCCAGGGTCACCTCTGGGTAACTTGCCCAGTGCTAGGTAGGCTACAACCCCAGTCTTTATATGACAGATGCATTTTTAAAATTGATGCCAAATGACCAAATCCTTTACCCAAGCACTGACTCCAAGTCAATAAAATAACTGCAGCTCTGCCCTTAACCTCTTGTTAATCCTTGGCATGTACCCAATTTTAACGTTTCTCTGGACTTCTATTTTCTAAAGATTGATTATATTCAGCAGGATGGATAGGGTGTCTGCGGCCAGGCATTGCTCATTGTACCCACAGCTCATATTTCATTAGATAAATATACCACATTCTCTAATCCAGGATTCTGGTGGGTACCCAATCCTGGAGGATCTTTGAAGACCGAAGTCAATCAATTCCAAGGGAGGGAGAGTTGTAGGTGTTGGATTTAGTGTGGTAAATGATCACATTGCTCTGAGACATCTTTGTGTATTTATTCAGATACTAGACATGTGGGGTCAGGCTCTCCACTTAGTTAACATATCTACTCTAAGATATCATTGAATCTTACGGGAATAATCTTTAGGGGAAATAAAGCACGATTTCCAGTGTTTGAGTCATCAAGATGGATTGTGGAAAAAGTGAAATTGTAAGTGTAAATATTTTTGAAGTGGAAATTTTTCTTTAAATTGGCACACTTTAAAAATGTCCTAATTTTGATTTTTTTTTTTTTTTTTAGGCAGTAGAGGTTTTTTTTTGTTGTTGTTTTTTGTTTTAATTAAAGGAAGCTATGTTGACTAGATGTCACTTGTGGCATTTGTGACTGGGTTAGTGAAGGATCTGAAATGTTTTACCAGAGTCTGTTGTCTTTATTCTTTGTTATCACTGTAGGACGATAAAGAATGTTGACACAGACAACCAAGTATGTGTGCACAAGTACACGTGTGTGCGGCTGTAAGTAGACGGGATGTCTCTGTGTGTACCACCAAATGAAAGTGATGCCCGGATTCCTGGGCAACAGGTAAACACTGGCAAACAATGTTCTTTCTACCAGAAGACTTCAAATACATCCATGAAGGAAACCTCAAGTAATAGAAATACAGGCAAAGGGAACTAACAATTCACAAAAGCAAAAGTACAGTTGGCCAACAGAACCATAAAAGCATTCATTCTTCATGGTGATTAAAAATGAAAAGATAGTATTGTTTTTATCTGTGATAGGTGGAGTTTTAAATGATTTTCTAATATTGAGTTTAATTTCAGGTCAGCTGTCATGAGATGGTCAGCTGTCGTGATATAGCCAGATGTATTCTTACAGTAATATATTTTTAAGTTACACCTTAGGATACATTTTATTATGTGTTGGTTCTCTCCTCAAATTGTTTAAATTTGCTTTACAGAAAATGGTTGGTAATTTTTGCATATTTTCCCCAGGGGGGGAAAATAAACTTTGGGATGATCCTTTTAAGTTTCAAAAGTATACCTTTGTTGTTTTGAGCTGCTAAGTATGAATTGTATAGATTAATTATAGATTGATTTAGGATGAAATAGCATACTTACAGTATTGCAGTTTATCCTCAAAGTTATGGAGCTTTTTGCACATTGGTAGCCTTTGAAATTCTCATGCACAGGAAGCATCTTAGGGACAGGGGTGCTGTAGAGGGAGCTTTTGTGGAGTGACTAACCCAGTGCAGTAAATGAATGATAGCTGAATAAATCAGTAAGTCCAAAAATGAGAGTGACATAGCAGCAGTAAGGAAGCACGAGTGCATGTCCGCTGTGTCATGACCTATGTCTACTTGATCCTGGCTCTGCTCTTCTTCAGGGATTCGGGGACACTGTTTTCCTGTCCCTGCATATGCCAAGCTGGCTTACTCTCTCAGGCCTATACATCTGTTATTTGCTTTTGGTGGAATTACTTCCTTCTCCTGCCTCCAGCTGCAGCAAATTTTGTCTTCTGTTTCTCGTTGACTCTTGATCCATGGCTTCAAGGCTCTTCTTCTAGGTGACCTTTGCAGATCCCACCCTTAAACTGGAATTTTGACATCTATGTTGGTCAGCTTTCTGTCACAGAGCCAAAACACCTGGCATAAATCAACTTGAAGGGAAAAAAACATTTATTTTTTCTCATGATTTCCGAGGGTTCAGTTCATGGTCCACTGGTTCTATTGCTTTTAGACTTGTGGCAAGGCAAAAACAGCCTGACCAAAGGACACAGCAGAAGAAAGCTGCTCACACTGTAGCGGCCAGGAAGCACCTAGAGCATGAGTGGAAAGGACAAAGAACCAGGGAAACCCCCGAGGACGCGCTGTCATGATTACTTCCTTCAAAGAGGCTCCACCTCATGTCTGTCACCTTCCAAGAATCCCACCAAATTTGATCTCTTCAGTGGATTAACCCACTGATGGAGTTAGAGCCCTCACGCTTCAGTCACTTCCCAGAAGTCCATCAGCAGCCAAGCCTGCAACAAGGAGGCTTCTGGGGGACATGTCAGTGTAACAGTCTCCATCACAGATCATCACCGCCCTACAACCCCAGAAGTACTCCTTATGTCTTTTCTAGAAGGCAACTGAGTATGACAGTTAGCAGAAGACACTTGGAAGCCAGTCTGCCTTCAGGTGCAATGAGTGCCATCAGGAACTGGTTATACGATGTGAGAGGAAAATGCTTTGGTCTTCTCCCAACAGAGAGGTACACCAAGCTGATAACACGATCTCCTGTGTAGTGCTATGGTGAGAACAGACCACACTAATATGCACAAAGCATTTAGAACAATGCCTGGCAGATACCACAGATACCACCATGGAAGGGCTTGGCATTGTTATTAGTGACTCTTATATAAGCTTTTCTTGTACGAGCCAGTCTGTTATAAGCCACTGGTACTATATTTAAGCCAGTTTATTGGTGACTTTATCCCTAATGCTTAGAGTGGTGCTAGGCATATAAGTATTCAATGCATACTTGTTAAACTAATGACTTGATATATTAACTCTACATTGATTCTTCTCCCCTTATGATAATATTTTATTCATTTAATGGATCATTTGAGAAACTTGGACTATGTTGGTACAAGCTACATTGTGTTTTTAGTAACTTGTCCATTCTCTACATAGGATTTGGGTTGAATATTATTTTGTCTTTCTTTCTTGGTGCTTTTCTGAAATGCAGCTTTTAAAAGTCAAAGCTGTTTAATGGGCTATTGAGAAAGTAGTGAGCCCCTTACCTGATAAAGGGTTGGACTGAATGACCAGTTCCAAGCCTGCAATTTGTGATTCTGTATACTGACTTCACAGAGACCGTAATAAAGTCAGTTTAATAAAACATTTAGTCTAACCAGCTTTCTACTTACAGCTTGTATTAGGATAAATGCATTTTGCGTATGTTTAAAATGACTCTCACAATGGTAAATCAACCCTCACCATTTTCCTAATGCACAGTGGCCATTCTGTGATTTCAGGTACTGGAAATTCATTTAAATGTTCCTGCATTTGTTTGATGTTGTACCGCATATTTTACCAGTCATTTAACTTGGTCAATTTTTAATAATACAAATAAATTGTGTAAAGTGACACTGCAATTTAAACAAGGTCACATAATATTTTATAAACCTCAAATTTGGAAAAGAGAAATTACATTTTCTCCTCTGCTACCCACAGCCATAAAAGTAAATACTTTCAGAAGGATTTGAGACAAGGAATCAAAAAACCTTATTTCTAGTCTTGGTTCTTGCATAGGTAACACGGACTGAAATCTCTAATGCTTTTTTTCCTGCATAGAAGTTCGCAGTGCAGCATAGTGCTAGGAGGCACCAGACATCAGGAGCTGGACCCTAGTGCATAATGTGCCTTATAATACATCAGTGATGTATGAAGGGGTTACTAAAGTAGTAACCAGCCCAGCATGGAGACCCAAAGACTCTGAAAGGGATGTTCCCACTTGGTCTAGTTGTGCAGTGAAGTTCAAAATCTGAGTTTAAACAGGATGTGTAGCCACTGTGGTGGTGCATACTGGTAATCCCAGCACTCAGGAGGCTGAGGCAGGAGGGGCAGGAGGATTGTTGTGAGTCGGAAGCCAGCTTGGGCTACAAAGTGAACTCTAGGCCAGCCTGAACTGCATAGTGAGAGGCTGTCTTAAAAAGACTATATATATATATATATATATATATATATATATATATATATGGATGTGGCCTCCTGAGAATTGCAATAAAGACCAAAAGCATTTGCTCGCACCTTTGAGGCTTCCAAATGATCTTTTGTTTTGTCACCTGATGTCTCTTCACCATGACATTAGCAAGGATAATTTGTCCCATCTAAGCATAAAAATTAACTCTTGGCCACTTCCGTGCTTAATTGTAGATGCCATGTTTTGATGTCCAGTTTTGCAAGATTCTGTCTGCTCTTTTTTTTTTTCTCTGTCTGCTGTTTGATTTTGTTGATTATTTTCCTCAAAGATATCCTGCATTTTGTCTACCTGAAATGGAAAAAAATTGTTTCTTCAAAACAAGACAAAAAAATTAAAATCGAGTAAGTTAATGAACTACCAGTTCCCTCATCACCCAGATTGCCTTTGTTGGCCACTTCTTTGAGATTTTGAGCAGGAATTGGGAAATAAGATTTTGAAACAAGATATTCAGACCTTGATATTGATGCCTTCCTTCTCTCTACTTGATCTAACCTAAGGCTTCCTACTCTATGATCTCATGTCACTTAGCACTTTCCTTTTGCAAGATGGGGAACAATTTGCATGCTTATTTGTTGAGTGGCTGTCTTACTTTGTAGATGTAAAAAAGCAGTATAGCCAATGAGCATGTCTGTTTGTTCACCAGCTTTTTCCTCCAGAAGCCATCATAATGCTTAGAACAACAGTCACCTGGGAAATATGCACTTCAGCACTCCCCGCCCCCCATTTTCCATCATCACAGAACCGTGTTGGATTAGGTAAGCTTGGTGTATACATCTAGTAATGCGCTTGACTCAAGCAGTCACTGAGAATGTTCAGATGAAATGAAGACTCCACAAGTCTCTCATCAACTTTTCGATACAGACTGCATACCAATTCTGTTTCATTCCTGTTTTGTAATTTCTCTGCTACCATGAATATTGCCAAAGAAAAATTTCATTAACTCTTACATAGTTACATGCATCAACGTAAGAAAATGTACAGTCTGGGTTTCTCATATAAGAGAAACCATGTGATATTTAAGCATGTATGTTTCATTCCATTTAAAGTTATGGTCTCAAGGTGAGTGCATTTTCCTACAAGTTTATCTTTTTCATAGTGAAAGGGGAAGGCAGGGAGGAGTACGGATGAAAACAAAAGGAAATTGGAAAGTGCTGTGTACACGTACCAACTCCACTCAAGGAATGTAAACATCATGTGCGGCAAACATACACTCTCCTCCAAAAAGGGAAAGTGATCAAGGGATGTGTGGAGAGGGAAGGAAAGGAGGGAAAGGGGGTGAGAAAAGGAATTAAGGTGTTATGAACATGTCCCAACTTCCCACAGGGAACATAAACATTATGTACCCCACACGCATACTAACAAACTAAAATAGAAAGAATGTACAATGCCAGACATATTCATATTGTAAGTCTCAGTATGTTACTATCTAGACACTTCTTAGGACTGCCTAAGAAAATGGGAGGGACTTGGAGTTTAGTTTGATTCAAGTACAGGAGAGCAGAGTGAATTCCTTTAACTCAGCGTGCAACATATAGCTTGGATTTCAGTTTGGGTTATGGACCATTCATTGTGGAACTGGCTTAAAGCTGGACCCCGATCATGCACTTTGCCCTGGGCTTGGCAAAAGGACTGGGCTGGCAATTTCTTCATGATGATTGGTGTAAATACATCACCTTCTTTTTGTATCGTGATTTAATTGTTTTCTTTTCTCCTCTTCCTCCTCTCCCACTTCTTCCTCCTCTTCTTTTTCCTGTCTCTCTCCTCTGCCTCAATTCTGTTCTTTCTTTCCCTTCCTCCACTCCTACAAGTTCCCACTTTCCAGCTATGTAGGACATAGATCAGACAAAATCTAACAATTGAAATATTCTACAGCTCAGATAATTGACCAAATCAATTGTGGTCAGTTTTTGTATCAGAATAGAGGACAGTCTGTTACCAAAGGCAGAGACATTAATAGGGCAAATCTCTGTGGAGTTTTCTCCATTGTTTAGTCCAAGAATCAGAAGCAGGCAGTTAGTTTTCTTCCTTTTAAAATTATTTTTATCCAAGTGACTGCAACCGCCATGTTAAACTAATTATATCATTTCCTAATTTATTTGGAATGTGTATTTGTGGAACTATGTATGTGTGTGTGTGTATGTACATATATATATATATATATATATATATATATACTTTTAAGAAAAATGAAGTCAATAGTCACCACTTTTTATAAAGTCAGATAACTCCAAATGCAGCAGACCTTTTCCAAAGACGTAAGACATTGAGAAGTGTGGCTTCATGTACTCTGAGGATCTGATTTTCTAGTTCACTTGACTTCATTCTCTTTAACTCTATCTTGGGGCTTGGATCAGCTCTGATAAGGTGCTTGAGAAACTGGTTCTGATTTCTATGTAAGTCTTGCTGTCCTGCCTTATTTATTTAGGTTTTTTGTTGTCATTAAATACTACAGTCTTTACTAAAGCCAATTTCCAAGATGTGATTTTTATTTTCCATCTGGTTTACTGCTTTCTTTTTCTATCACGTGCAGCTTGATACAGAGTCCTGCTGAAATAGACTCTTTATCCCGCAGGTAAACACAGTGATAAATGCAGAATAAATGTAACCATGAATCACTTGATCATGGAAGTTTGCCCTTTGTCGCTAATTGGTCTAACCTGAAGCATTCTGTTAACATTCTTATCTAAAAATCGAGACATCCAACAGGCTGATGGATGCAGTTTCTTTAAAGTGAGGTTTTTGGCATTTCAGAAACAAGGGTTTATATTGTGGGTAGGAACCAAGGCAGCCCTCCTTATGCTGATTTCAGTCTTGTATAAGATTTTCTGTTTTTAAAAGAATTGAACCCATGACCGCTCCTGATTTTCTCCATACATTTGAAATGACAAGTGATCAAGAAACAGTTTAATCCAAATTCCAACTCTTTGTTCTCACAGGCGGCACTTACTACTTTCAAGGGGGGTTGGGCATCACTCCTTTAACCTGGAAAGCCTAGAGTATCTCCATCCCTTGCTTCTTCTCTCCCTCTCCCTCCCTCTCCATCTCCTTTCTCTTTTCCTCTTTGTCTCTACCACAATGAGGAAGAAGGATAAAAATGTTCTTTAGTTGGAACACGCTGAAACCCAGTAAAGTTGAACAAACACAAATCTTCCACAATGAAATGTAAATTTGTCTAAGCTACGATGCCAAATACATTTCTTTTTTCTTTCCCTCTCAATGGTAGCAATAACAGAGAAGCATATTGGCTCCATGGTCAGGAGGGAAACTTGCCCACCTCCTGGCCTTGATGAAATGGAGCCTTAGAAAACAACAGCATGGCCTGGCAGTGGTTCAGCGTCTTGATCAGTGCTGGGCTTCAGCTCCTTGCCCACCTCCTTGCCTCTGATTTTTCTCTTTCCTTTCCTATGCTACCCTCTGTCCTGCTGCCCCACCAATGTTTTGTTTCTGGGTGAATATTTTAGTGAGATAATCATTTGGACTTGAGAATATGTAGCATCAAAGCACAGAGAACGGTATTCTTGCAACAGCAAGCAGAAACACTGAAATGACACCCGGGTTTTAGAGGCAGATTTATTTACATAAATGGCAACTGATCGGGATCATTCCCAGAATATCAGGACCTTATCTCTGGTGTTCCAAGGGTTATATGAAACAAGCAAGCAGGAAGTACAGAGGCAGAATGGCTTGTCAATTGGTGATTGGTTTATGCAATGTGCATCACAGTGACCAGTTGTTCCTAAGAGATAGGAGCAACCAGAACAGCAACAGGAGCTGTTACCTGGGCAACCAAGAAACTGAAGTATACTGGCTTGGGGGTAGTGTGAGTGTTCTGATACATTCTCTAGCCAAATCCACTTTGGTAACATTACCAATGTGTTTCCTTACCTTGAAAGTGTAAGAAATAAGCAGGGCATAGAGATCTTATAGTCTTATTATGTGAGCTTGATTTGTGAATTCACCTCCTCTTCACTCAGGTGACAAGCTGTGCCTCTGGTTTTGAATCCACTGGAATCTTGCATCCTGATGAAATGTAGTGGTTCTCTAGGCCTGGCTAGACCTGAAACAGGTGTTGGGCTTCCCTGCATCCACTAAGCACAGCTATGAGAAGACCTAGAGGCCTGGGTGGTGGTGAAGAAATAGGGCAGGCAGTTCTCTTGTTCCCAAGAATAGTTGGAATGTCAAGAGGGATGGAGGTCTGAATTCTCTCCTGGAAGAACCAGCCTTATAGAGCTGGTCCCAAGTTACTGTGATATCAAAGAAAGAGGCAGACAGATTGAAGATTGCACAGAGTGTAATTTCTCGGGCATTTACAGACAGAAGCAGGGTTTGGTTTAGACAGAGGAGGCTCACACAGAGGTCAGAACAAATGCGAATTCTCCCAAACTGGGATGTACCTGATTTGTCTGAATCTAATATCAAGAATGACAGGCATATTTCAGGTGCTGATGACAAGAGTAGACAAATTGCCACACACCACCCATGGTGTTGTCTATTTGTACCATGCTGAGAAACTATGTAAGGAGAATTAGGGGCAAGCCCAGGGCAATCATAATACTTACAATTTGAGATGACTGATGCCAGGTCAAGCAGGGTCTGTTGGAAAGTCTCTGGTATTTTAACTGATAAACACTGGACATTAATTCATGAAGCCTCTACCAGCAGCCTTTGATGCTTCTAAAGTGATAGACCTCTCTGTTATGTTTCTCAAGCCCCAAGACATCAAAATCTAGCAGGTTGTTGTGCGTAGATGTGGGTAGAAGGTGGAAAAGAAATGCTGACAGATCACTCTAAGTTGAATTTAAAGCCTGTTCATATGAAGGTCCAAGAACTATAAGAATTGTTCCTATCTGCCTACTGACAATTTTACCCAAATAAGTATAGAAAAACAATTACTTAATTTTCTTTAAATGTAGTTACTACAAAAACATCTTGGAATATACTTTTAACACCTCTCTTTAGAAGTGCCTCTTAATGTTAAGCTATTTCCCTTTCTTTTTTTCTAACTGAAGGATCTCATGCCTTAAAACATTGGCTTTCCCTTAGAATTGGTTGATTATAGCTTATGAATTGGCTTATTTGCTTTCCAAGTGCTAATTCACACTTACTCCATTTCTTTCAGACATCAGTCGCTGCACTAGGTTTTATCTTGGTTGATAATTTCCAGTTCTGGTTCTGTGAATCCAGTCTTCTCAATTTGTCATTGCCTAAAATACTAGGTTTAAATTGGATAATAAAGATGCATTACCTCTCTATCAAATGCAGATAAAATGGCATGGCATCGAATACTTTTATACTTCTCTACATTAAATGGCTTTAAGGATCTTTCCAAAAATATTCTTCTTTCCCAAAACACAGGTGCTATGAGTCACTTGAGATGATCTGAACCATCTTTAATAAAGCAAATTTTGTCCTACTTTGCGGATGTCTGTTTAACTCTTGGATGTGAGTTTACCTCAGTCTGTGAGAAATCTGTGCCATGATCCTCATTCACTCACTCAGCCAAAAAAAATTCAAAAAAGAAACTTTATTCTACTGTACTAATTATTCCTATTTTCCTATCCTGTCCTTTTTTGTGGGGGAAGGGGTGTAGGGAAAACTTTCGTAAGTTCTTAGATTTAGGGTATAACTTCTACTAGGAATTTCTCTTTTCATTGCTGATACTATTTGGCAAAGTCATTTGCAGTGTTAAAAAAAGGTTATATGGGGGACGGATGGTGTACTGGAGAGTGTCTGACAAGCTATATTCAAGAACAGTATTGACCAGTAGTGGAAGAAGGATAGGTCATGGAACATCAAGAAGAACTTACTATCTGAAGCAAAAGCTGTGGAGTCATTATATTACATGTTGTTATAGTCAGTGAAGTTGCTCAGATTATCAGATGCAAGAATGCAAAACTGATCAAACCATTAAAGAGAATAAAAACTAATTTAAAAACCATTAGAAATGATGCAGAGATACACTAGACAAGATGGTAGAAATTCACCAATGGTTGTTATATTACATATTGCTGTCTGTTAATTCCCATCATTCTGTTTTGAAACCTGGTATCACTTTTATTATTTTTGCTCTGTTTTGTTTTTGTCCATGTTGTTGTTATTTTGTTATTATTTTTAAAAATATATCTTTAAAAATAAGCTATGGAGTTAGCATTGTTGTATACACAATGCCCTTCTCTTTGAGGTACTCTGTAGCTGAGTAGTCATGAGAAGAACCTTGGGGTCTGGCTGGCTGGCTGGCAATTCCAGTACCAGTCAATAGTTGTGTCATTTTGAACAAATTAAATAATTTCTCTATTTTACTTATCTTATTCCAGAAAGAGAATTGAAGCCCTATCTCATAGTGTTTTGTCAAAATTAAATGATAGTATAAATACATATTTATATATATAATATATATTAAAATGTAAATAAATATGTGCTATGAACCTTTAGTAACCGCTAGCAACTCAGGATTCAGTGTCAGTGGTCGATTCCCTTGCTGTGAGACTATTTTACACCAGTTCGTTCATGAACCTGACAAGTGCAGAAATTAACTCAGATAGTTTGATCTGATCTCACTGAACATTCCCATTGACGTTAGTCCCTTGATTAACTTTCAGTTTTATGTAAATATAGCCCTTAAAAGAACTGAAGGGTTGGGTTACATAAATAATCCGTCTCTCTTTCATTACGCGTTAGATCTAAAACGTCCCGTGAAAGTCTCCTGTTCAGAGACAGGGCTTCTGAAAAGTGATTGGGTCATAGTGATGCTGTACTTAGCCTGTGCTACACTTATCAGCGGATACTAGATTCATCCACCGATGAATTTGGTAGTGGAATGTGCTGTTAGTTGGTAGGTGCTGCTCTGAAGAGGTGGGTTACCGAGGACATGACCTAGAAAGGGATAGCATTGTCCCTCACGCCTCCGTTTTGTCCCTGCTTCCTGGCTGCCAAGTGTTGAGCTCCTGTCTTCCTTTATGCCTATTTACCATGTTGTTTCTGTCTTGCAGCCAACCAACCGTGGACTGAATGCTCTGGAAACCATAACCTCAAGTAAATATCCCCTCCTTGAAGCTGGAGATGCATATTTTGTCTCAGTAATGGGAAAGTTAATACATAGTCTGTTCCCAACCCTGAACAAGCCCCCAAATGGGTATAAAGATGAAGCACTAAAAGTGTCTTTATGAAGAAATCAAGGCACAAAGATGAATAAGTGATGACTGTCAATAACAGAATTAGCAAAAAATTCAGGAAACTTAAATTTGAATATAAGTAATTGTTTTTAGTATAGGTATGTCTCAAATATCGCATATACTTTGCTGTGATGAGCCCTACTTTCTTCTTTTATCTCTAATGTCACCATGGTCACCGGTAAGATGAGGGATGTCAGGTGGATTTACTTAATGGGAATCTTAACTAAATTCTGTTACTCATGAGAAGAGATGATGGATATGTCAAGAACACTTTAAAGAAGTTTTCCAACTCTACATCAAAACTCTGCCTGCATGTGACAGCTGTGTTTGCCTAGCTATACAGTCTGTATTAGCCCCTTCGCAGTCACGAAAGATCAAATCCCTTCCAATGAAGGAAATGTCTTCCTAAGAATAAATTATTTCTAAGCACCCCATAGGTTCCCTGTAGGAATTCTTAAGGGATCTATGTGATCTACAAGGAGAGGAGCAACAATATGTATAAAACACCTTTAGATGCAGAGCCCTCTCATAAATTTACCTATGCAGACACATATACACAATGCATACATGTATACCTATGCACCTATGTATACATAAAAATCTGTTACATGGAATTCCTCCTTTGAAAAAACAATGAGCGCTTGTTCCGTCCCAAGCAGCGTGTGATTAGCTGGAACTGCTGCGAAGGTCTTGTACCTGAGTGTGCGTGCTCTTTTGGGATCTAACTGAATCCTCCCAGACTGGGTGGTTTCCTGTCTGGGCTGAACTCGCAAAACAAGGGAGCTGTTGGAGCTGAAAATAGTACTTGGCCTGATGGCTCGGACATTGACTGAACCTGGAAAAGTTCTGAGTTTGGGGGGGGGCAGGGAACACCCCAACATCAACAACATAGTTAATGGAATGGTTAATGATGTCACAAACCTGGGAAGTGGAAATTAGGATTTCTCTGTTTTGTTCCTGCTCTTATTTAACAGAGATTCTCTGATTTAACTTTGCTTTATCTTGGGATTTTCTTACCTTCTGTGTACAATCCTATTGCCACCCACTTCAAGCAACCTTCGTGCTGTGCAAGTACTATGAGAAAAAACGTTACCTAAACTGACAATTCCAGGAAGTGTGTTGCCTGATGTACAGCTGAAGTTCAATAAATGTGTGCTAAATGAACTGCAAATTAAATAATCTATCTTTATTACAATACTGTGTTGGCCAATGTTGTATATTATATTATAAGTGAGAAAAATATTAAATTTCTTCAGTCCAAGTGGGAAGAATCTCGCTTACCCTATGCTTCTGAAAATGCATGAGATTTTGGCAACATGAAGCCAACCAATTTTATTCTGTTAGTTTTCCACATGGCTTAAATGAAGGGAATGTGTTCCCCCTATAAATGCGTAAGTGCCCTTTATCCACTGTGCAAGTTCTTGGGAAATTGTCAGGTCCTAGTACTCTCCTCCAAATGTTACATCCTAAGAAATATCTCAGTTTTGCAGGCTTTGCTACATGGCAAAAAAAAAAAAAAAAAAGGCTTATGCATGTGTTATGGCTCCTAATTAATTGTCACTTGTAAAATAATTTGTGGTCTGGACAAGAGACTCCATAATATATTTTTCCCTTCCACAAAATTTTCCACTGAGTAATGACTAACCTTTTTATTTCAACGGAGCCGCTGGTAACTGATGAAATGAGAAGGAAGCCAAAGCTCCCAGCCTAGATTTTGCTGCCATGGTCTTGAGCTGATTCCACTTCCTTTTTAGAAACGTCAAACTATATACTTTTTGGTGTGTCTGTTGAAAAACTGGGCTGTTATTTCTTCTTTCATTACCTCTGGGTTATTTTTTCTTGGTTGCAATTGAAACTTTTTTTTTTATTATAGTAAAGATGATCAAGTAGTTAAAAAGCAGTGAGAACTACAGCCTCTTTTAAAATGGCTAAACAAATGGTAAGTTATAATTTGGGATCTTCATGTAAGGGAATCATTATTGACTATCAATAAGTCTTTTAAATCTTTACACATTTGTGGTAATTTATCAATAGCATTTCTTTTTGTTGCATGTACTTATTCACATGAAAACTAGCCATACTTGAATGAACCTCGAAATAAGTTAAATTTTAAAATTCTTGGCATATAATAAAGACAGACACTAATACATGTTCATAAGCCTCCAACATCACTGATGGGAATGCAAAATAGTCCACCCAGTTTGGGAAATATTTTAGCAGCTTTTTTTTTAAAGCTAAGCATAAATTTGTCATATAATTCAATAATTCCATTTCTGGCTGTTTATCCAAGAAAAATAAAAACACACACAAAACTTCTATGTGAATACTCAGAATACTATTACTCACCAGATCAGAACAACCTGAAGTCCATCAATTTGTGAATGGGTAAACACAATGTGGATTATCTCATCTAAGACAAAACTACCTGGCACCAAAAAAAAAAAAAAAAAAAAACAAAGCATTGATGTTTGCTACAATATGGATGACCCAAGCAGTATTATGCTAAATGTAAAACATGTTCTAGAATTGTAAATAGTGCAGCATTCCATTCATGCAAAACTCCAGGGAAAGGTCAATGTACAAAGGTGGAAAGTAGATTATTAGCTGCCTCATGCTGTACATGATTGTTACTGTAACTTCTATGACCCTGAGAATAATCCTCTGCTGGAATTTCCTAGCCAACAGGATTTGATTCATAGATCTCTAACTTAATGAGATTTTTTTTCTGGGTTTCTGAGTTTCTGAAAGCTTTAGTGGGGCAGCTCTTAAGAAACTGATTTACTTTGCATCCCTAGAGCTTGATGAGATTTGTCACAAGGATGCAAAAAAGAAAATTCCAGACTCCTGTAACAGCTCCCCAAACCAACAGCCGTCCTTACGATCGGACCAGTCTTTGGGTTTTTCCTGATGGTCAGGGTGATGTGTTCTGCAGTGTACAGCCAGGGTGTGGTCAGCTGTGAGGAATGGTGATGGACAGGTTTTTCTAGCAGCTGTCAGGCAATACCTACCTCAACAATCCCTGGCATTTGTTGTGGAAGCACTTTAGGAGGTACTTTGTTCCTTTAGAACAAATAAACTTTTTTTTGAAAGTGGGCTTCTTTGTACAAGAATGCTGAAAAGAGTGCAAGACAAGTGCCCCCTTTAGGAATTCAGGGACGAGTAGCCCATTTCCATTTTTATCTTGTCTTTACAGTCAGGCAGGTATGGCTTCACCAGTGTCTCCACAGGTATTCTGTTTTCTATACTACTCCTTGTGCAATAGCTGGGGGTGACAGAGGATGACCTAAGCAGAGATGGTTGGTTTACTGTCCTGGTCTCACCATCACGGTGTCTTGTGGGTGTTATCACCATGGGACCTTTTGATGAATGGTCTGTGTCAGTACTTCAGCAGGTGGGGGACAGGGAGAGGATCAGAGAAACTTGTCCAGTCATAGCTCCTTCTAGAAATAGTGCATCCTAGACCTTTTTCTGAATCATTATATAGTACTATGTATGCTGTCTTTTTTGGCTCTGTCGAATCCAGGCATGTTCTGGAATAGTCTATGGGAATTCCCTGAACCAAAAAAAAGGTTTTAAAATATAAATTTATGGAGAAGTGTGAGTACCCCCCAAGGCCACAGTTCACCTTTTTCTCAGGGAGATGGTAGATCATTTGCCCTTCCTTCTCACAGATGAGGTTACGGAAGCTGACAAGTGGTCTGTCAGTTAACTCAGTTCACACATGCACGTTTCACAGAAACAGGGATAGCTTGAGCTGACTGAACTATATTAATCTTCTTTTCCTGAAAACGCTTTCTCTTGTCCTTAAAAAAGTAACTGTGTGGATTATTGTGTTTAATTTGGGAGCACTGAATATTCTTGTTTCTTCGAGATAACAGCTTCATGGTATTTCTTAAGCATAACATCTAAATGATCTCTCTTCATTATTGTAACCAACACATCACGGCAGTCACTCCAGTTTTACTGATGGGCTGTGTGTTTGTTTCAGCAAGAGGAAATCAAGGATCACAATCTTCTTCTTATTATTACTACCATCATCATGGTCATCATCGTTGTTAATTACTTTATGGTACTAGGGATTGAACCAAGGTATTCGCACTGAGCTACATTCCCAGCTCTTTTTAAATTTTTTTGGGGGGAGAGGGTCATGCTAAGTCTTTAAGCTGCTCAGACTGGGCTCATACTTGCAATTCTCCTGCATCAGCTTCCCAGAGTTCTGGGTTCCAGGCACGTACCACCATGCCCATCTCTTCTAACTAAAGAATGCAATCATGACCAAAGCTCTACATATGAGATCTTTACCTTGTACTGCAAACTTCAGGTGTCTTTCAGGCTCATAGCAACCACATTGCAAGTCTCCTAACACCTTTCAGCACGTTTTTTCAGCGAATGTTCTCTCAAATTGGACACCATGCTAGCTGATGGCATTTCACATTTTGACTGAAATAGACACAATTCTAGTGGTTTGGAAAGAGCTTCAGAAATCCTACAGTTGAAGTGCCAGTTGTCAAGGATACCATGTGTCTCCAAATCAACAAATCCTGAAAACAAAATAGACAAGTTCTAACTCTTCCTAGAATAATCAGTTATAACATTGACACAATTCAGGTAGAAATTTCTCCTACTTTTTAACAATATCCCATTTACTAAAACACAGGTTGCTTACAAAAGATTTGTCCTTATTGAATGCTACAGAAGGGCTTAGTTGTTGCCAATGGTAATAAGACTTAATTTATTCTCGTTTGCAAAAAGCAATTGAAGAAGCGAATATTTCCTTCACTGGGAAAGTTTGAGGCGGGACCCTTGGAGGGAAGAACAGTATGTAAGAGGCTAAATTAAGCACTCATTGCAACCCTGGTCACATCACTCCGACAGGTGGTACAAAGAACACGGAGTGAGGAGTCCAGACCATAGGCCTGTGGACTGTTTCTGTAAATCTGTGTGGTGAAACAGGGGCTCACTCGATGGCTCCCAGAGGCAGTGAGGTCTGCAAGTAGCTGCATTGCCGTGGAGGAAGACAAGTACGTAAGGCCAAATGTGTACTCTAAAGAAGCTCACAGGATGCCTTGAGAAAGCATGAGAACAGTCACGCATCATGGGCTGAATCATGTCCCCCTCCGAATTCCTATATTGAAATCCTAACCCCTTGTCTCTCAGGATGTGACCTTATTTATAGATGGCATCATTGGAGGGATAATTAAAAGAAGCTCACTAGTGTGGACCCTGATGCAGCACTGCTGGTATCGTTATAAGAAGATGACAGACATCTGCAAGACATACAGATCTCTAAAGACACTAGCCCAGCCAGCAATGTTACCTCAGCCTTCACAATTAGTTTAGGCCAGGTGGACATATTCAGCAGACTAACACAGTTCCCAGTAGCTGCAGAGCCCTATAAATGGAAGACCTCCTAGAGGCATAAATCATGCACTGGGTTAAGAGGAGGGAAAGGTTATGTCCTTGCTGGAAAATCGGGAAGGGCTTCATGGAGGAAAAAAGACACTGGATCTTGAAGGATTTAACATGAAAATGTTTAGGGAAAGTTTATCTAAATTTGGAAATTTTCCAAATTTCCCAATGGAGAAGCATGAAGATTAGTGAGAATGGTGTGTTTCTTAAAGGAAGAGGTAAAAAATGGAAAAACAGAAGATGCTACTGAAAAAAGAGATTAGACTAGGCTGTGCGTGGCCTTGGACTCTAGGCAAAGGAGCACAGAACTGATGTAGCTGGTGAAATGGATATTTGCAAGTCTATTAAAATTTTTTTAGGGTGCTGGGGATTGGTTTTAGTGCCTCATTCAGGATGGGCAAGTGCTATATTGTGCAACTGCATACCCAGCCCCAATCAAAGGATTCATTTAAGAGAACCAATAGCTGAGACACTAGAGTCAGGCTTTCATTGTTGTTGCTAAAGATTAAACTGAGGACCTCGTGCATGTTAGGCAAGTGATCTATGATTGTATTTTTAATTCATTATTTAATTCAATAAGTAATTGTTCCATTTCCTCAATAATGCTGAAATATTTTAGTAAGTGCAATAGACAAACTACTTTTGTGTACAGAGACAAGCAATAAGCCTACATATAATATGTAATATGCATACCATGTCAGGTTAATATATACTTCCATCATGGTTATCCCAATGCAATGGTCTTTATTGTATATTAGAAAAGAGAAATTCTGTGGAAAAATGTATAGAGGATCAGAACTGCTGGAGTTGAAGGACTGGGATGTAATTTAAGTAGAAAAGTCAGAACAGAAGGTGAGGTTGAGTTTGGAGGATGACATTTGAAAAACTCTTGAATGAAGTGAGGAAACCAGCCATGATATTGTAGGTCTGAACATTCTGGGCAGAAGGAATGGGAGTGTTCCGTAAGGGGATGGAGAGTGACCACAGGACAGCTGTTCTTTGACAAATCAGTGGTGTTGACACTTACCAGAATGACAGCCATGCTCATATTAATGCCTCAATTGTATTCATTTTAAGCTCTGAATGCTTTTAAATTGATGATCTCAACATCTTGCTCTGCAAACAACCCTGTGCGGTTGAGAGGAGCAGGGAGAATTATTTTACAGGTGGTGAAAGGGAGTCACAGGACTTTAAATGATTTGCCCAAGGTCATAGTGAGGGGTCTGGCAGTCAGTGCATTCAGTATCAGACAACAGTTCTCTGTTGTCCTCTGGACCTCTTCAGCAGGGGGAATAATAAAGTTCTTAGACAAGGAGTAGGAGGACTCATAAAAGAAATAACCCTGTGACATCAGGACTTCAGGATATGCCACCCCCACCCCATTCCATGTCCCCCGCATGGGTTGCATGAAGCTGCTGACTCTTCCCTTAAGAACTCCAGGTTCACAGCTAGTATCGCAGGGGCAAACAGCATAGAACATTCAAGTTTCCAGGTGTGCATGGGTGGTGAAAGGCGTAGATGTGATTTGGTGATCTTTGAATCTTGGGGTTTTCTTCTATGTGGACTAAAATTTATTCAGATGCCAAAGCTGATGAATCCCATCTTTGAGTAAGAATGGGAACATGCTCTCAACTATTAACCTTTCTGAGGTACTTAAGGAGAACACAGGGAATCTAGGAGAATGTATAATGACAAACAGAAGCAATGAAATGTGCAGCGCGACACAGACAGACACAAGTCCCCTGGGAGTAATGCTCTTAGAGGTCATGTGCCACCGCGCCACCTTTGAAAGCTCCGGGTCCACAAACCACTTTCAAAAGGTGCGTCCTTCCAAAGCCGGCAAATGCTGCTGTGTCTGAACAGTCCTTTCAGAGCAAGAGCAGCAAGAGTTAGTTTTTCCATAGAAAGAAAGGACAATAGGTACATTAGTTCACAAGTTTCAAAATGAATCACTGAAGATAGGCTTTGATTTCCTGCGATTCATCTCGGAGGCCTCGAGCACGACTCTGTCTTCATCATCTGATGATTGCTCATAAGGATTCTTTGATGAAAAGAAATGAAATAATTCCATTTCCCCGTTTTCTTTCAATCCTGTAGACAAATTTGCTAATGACAAAGGCAGGAGCCCGCATTCTCTATTGTCTAATAACCCGATGAGAAGGGGCCTGTTACTGCGTCTTTTCTTTCCCCGGCCAGCCTAGTCACTGAGCCTAAGTGCCTTGCCGTGCATCTACAGTGCTGCTTCCTCATGAGAGATGTGTAAAAGGACAAACAGCAAATTCCTCTCACTCTTTTTTTTTCTTCTCTCCTACACAAAGACAAGCTGAAATCCCTTAGTTCCGCTGAAATCATCTGCCAGGGACAAGTCCTCAGATTCCCCAAATAACTGTGTCAAATCAGATTAAAATTTTAATTCTACTTTGGAGGCTGGAGTCAGAATGCCTCTGGGGATGTCAGCATCCCTTCTTAATCTACTGTGAAGACGGCACCTATGACATTAATTCAAGGGTCAATGGGTGGATGAGGGAGAAGATGAAAAATGATTGCTGCAGGTGTGTTAACCGCTTGGATTGCAGCTAATAGGGTCCCTGGGTTCTGAGGTCGGTAATAGGTGCTGGTTAAGAACACACACACACACACACGGGTGAAACCTACTGCAGGGCACTACCTTGTCTGTGGCTGTAATTTGGATTGATCCAGAGGAGTCTGCTCCTTGGCCAGTTTCCCACTGTATTATGCCCTTCTAGAAGACACAATGGATGGTTTGGCATGATGCAAAGCCACATGGCTTCATATCAAGGCTACATGCTAATAGTTAGCTCCTACTTGTAGGCTGTTGGTGCATCGTTGACAATTTTCTCTCTTCCTACTTACTTTTTCTCTCCCTCTCTCACTCACTTCCAGCTTCTCAGGGATGCATGTCCCACCACCCACTCTCTCCCTGACTTGCTCTCAGGATGTCTGGGACAGTGGCCCAGCGACAGGGTGTGGGATGCTCATAAGAATTGACATCAGAGGGTACAAAGGGGTCATGGACTTGACAGGAAGAGAAGCGTAGGATTAAAAAAAAAAAAAAAAACCCTGCTTTGTGCTCGTCAGAACTCCTCAGGCTCTTGGACAGGATCCGAGTATCTGTCAAACTGAAGACTTCATGATGGATATGGGCGGTGCTCTTGGGGGCTCCCAAGTTTGGAAGCCAGGAGAGCTGATTTTGTAAATAAAGATAGAAAAAATGCCCAGTTAACTTAGAATTTCAGATAAGCCACTTTAAAAAATAAATATAGCCCAGGCAATGTTTGGGTCCTATTTATACTTAAAAAAATTCACTGTTTATTTGAAATTCAATTTTGACTGGGTATGCTGTGCTTTATCGCATGACCCTAATCCAAACTCTATACCGAAGAAGGAAAAACAAAACGAAACAGAGCCCTGTTGGAGATCTTTCACAGATAGGCGTAGAGATAAAAAGAATCCTTGGGATGAATTTCAAACTGACTGAGCGTTCGGTGGTTCTTTAGGGTATTTGCCTACATCCCCTCTCAGGAATGCTGTATACTAAAGGACGTCTCCAGCACTGGCTCACATTCTGGCCACCACCCCATTTCACAGATGTGCAGCTCTTCTGAAATCCCTCCCCTTCGCCAGTATGGCTCATGGCAAGTCAAGGGTCAGCCAGCTCAGACATCACTTCTTTCTTCTCTTGTGAGCTCGGCCAGCTCCCTCACAGGTCACTGTCACCCGCAATGGTGACTCCAAGGCAGCAAGCATGACCAGGGAGGGTGGACTCTATGGGGACCTGTAAAGCTCATGGTTTAGGGATCTCCACACTCAGCTATGTGAATTTAATACACGCTTGCCCTAGCTTCAAGATATCCGATGCCTACCAGGCATCATCATAGTCTCACATTTCTGAGGCTTCTGTTTATTTGCAGTACTTGCCATATGGAAACATATTACAATAATTTATCATAACTGTAAAGTGTTCTGTTTCTCCCATTTTACTGTAAGATGCTGAGGACAGAGATCCTACATAAGTTGTCTTTGCATCCTTGGAGTGCTCACCTGGGATCCATTAGGTGCTCATTGCATGGCTGTCTGATGGCTGGGTATGATTCTCAAGGAGTGAATCCTGAACACTGCTTCTGAATGAGTGTGTGTGTGTGTGTATGTGTGTTAATGGGGATTGAACCTTAGTCCTCAGGTATGGCAAGCGAGCACTCTACCACTGAGCTACACCCCCAGCCCAGCCCCGGGTTTCACTTTGACTGTGACCATTTCCATAATTGCTTCAACACTAGGATGGAGGAAGTTTTGAAGGAATTTTCTGTAGTCATCCATGTCTGCGTGTGGATTTGCACCTTACTCTGAACCAGCAATGAGATAAGAAAACCTCCAGCTGTACCCTCTTTGAGGTTAAAGCACTGTGTAAGTGTCTTGGTTACATTTCTCCTGTTGCTGAGACAAAATACCTGACAGTCAGAATTAAGGAAGGAAAGGTTTATTTAGCTTACAGTTTGTGGAGGTTTCAGGCCATACTGAGCTGGCTCCAAGGCAGAGTGGCACATGGCAGAGGGCAACTGTTCATGGTGGCAGAGCACTGCAAAAGCAACAACAGCAAAATAGAGAAGTGGTGGCAAGCAGCCTCCTTCTCTCCCCTACATATGTAAACTATCCATCCCTGGGTGGGTGTAGCACTCACACCCATAATCCCAGCATTGGATCATGGATCAATCATGAACTTTGAAAGCCTGCTCCATGACTGCATGTGTCTTTGAGGGGACAGCCAGACACAAACCATAACAGTAAGAATGAGCCTGTACTCTTGGTTTCTGCTCTGCCTTAGCCCACCCACCCGTATGCAGCCTTGTACTTATCCAAATCTGTGTGTTCGCTACTGTACATTGGCTGTGAATCAAAAGCCTCAAATGCCTCATATTGCTTTATCTGCTGCTGTTCAGCTCTTTTCTGATGTGTCTTTTTCACGCAAAACAATGGAAAGAGAAAATACTCATCATCCTATTTTGTCTAACATCAATTTTGTTTTTTTTTTCTGTAACTCTCTTAAAAGTTAGAAATCATTATTTAGAAAAGTATGCATACATTTAAATAGTTCTCATTTAAATTCGAGGAAACATTTCACATCCAATAATACAGTTCTTCTGTCTTTGCTGCTTCCTTTCCCTACAGTGGGAACTTTGGGACACCTGTTAGTGCTAATGAGAACGTAGACTTAGTTGAGTCCTTGCTTGGGCCATGTAGATTTCATGGGGAAATTTTTTCATTTCGTTTTTCTCTTTCATTCCTTATTCTTGCTCACTTTTACCCAGTCATTTTCATGTGGAGCCCTGGGGTGAAATTTGAATCCTGATAAATCCTCTTGGAAAAGCAGCTCAAGGAGAATGTGCCTGAATCAGTTTACAGGCTTTGCAAGTGAGCAGGTTGTACTGGGGGCAAAGTTGGATTCACATGGCTGGGGGTGGAAGGATCGGGCACAGAGCAAAACATGGCACACATTCTGGCCCAACTTGCTTGGCACCGTGTGCTCATCCAGGGTGGATTGTGAGGCGTTCTGTCTTCAGTCTCACCCCCAAAGTGACCCCTGGGATTGTCTTTAAACCTGCTCCTCAGCCCTCTTGTTGTATCACACTATTCTTAAGTTGGGTAACTTGAGGCTTTCAAACTTTTCTGTGTCCTTGGTGTACTGTGGGGTGTATGTACCTTTCATCCATCTACACAGAGATTTATTCCAATAGCTATGCGTTCAGCCTCTCCTGTCTACCCAGAGGGAGAAAGAGATACCTCCACCTTGTCAGGAATCTTGCATTTCAAGAGAAAGAGACAAAGAACAAGTGCGGTAGAGAAGCCCTGCTCACCAGGCGACAACAGGCGCCACAAAAGAACGTAAACCAGAGGCAGGGCACATAGAGAAAGGACACGGTGCCCCCATAAAGGGGCGCAGTGTTCGGGTCCACGCATGGGTCCTGATGCAGCACTGCCCAACGTTGCATCCTGTGTCAACATCCGCAAGTGTGGAACCCTTCGGAGCATGGCTTCGCCTGCCTCTGCCTCTGTTACCACATCTGCAAAATGGGACTAGTGATGATAGCACGTCAGTGGGTTCTTGTGAAATTTGAGGGAGCAGATCAATATGCATCTGAAACTTGTAACCATGCCTGGCTCCGTAAGGGTCGGCTGTTGCTGTCCGCCTTTGCCCTGTGGCTTCACCTTTTGCCCATTACAGCTGTGCCATTCCCAGCCCCATTCCCTACATAATCCCAGTCATTGGATTGACATTCATCTTAGATGCCTGGTGAGGGAGACATTATTTCTAAGATATCATCCCAGGCCAACAGGAGGAGGAGACAATGTTTAGCTTTGAAGACTCTCTTTCATAGGTGATTTGGAAAATGAGGGAAGATGTGTCAACTTTAGTTGAGTAACTATTTGGACATCTGTGATGTTATGGACACCACTCTGTTTCTAAGAGATGAACTTTCTGGGTTCCACATAGAAGTCAAATTAGACAGATTTTTCTGTGCCTGGTTTATTTCCCATCGATAATGTCCTCCAGCTCCATCATGTTTTCATATGACAGAATTTCCTCCTTCTTAAAGGCTGCATAGTATTCCGTTGTGTATCTGTACTGCATTTTAAAATTCATTTGTCAGCTGATGGAGTCTGGAGGGAGGAGGAGAGATAGGGAAATGGATGATGCTGATCAAAGGTACAAAGTTTTAGTTAGCTCAGAGGAATCAGCTTTAGTGATTTGTTGCCCTGCATGAAGAGCAGTTATTAATAATGTAGTGTATATTTAAAATCTTAACGTTCTTACCACAAAAAAGATGACACAGTAAGGTGACTGAAAACTATTGAAAAGGTCTTTCTACCATGTATGCAAAGATAAAAATCTCCCATTGTGTTTCATAAGCATATACTATTATTATCCATAAAAAATAAAATTTAAAATATGATGTTATGGAGCTAAGCCATATAGATTGTTGATATTTATGGTTGACATGAATTCAGCAGTTTTGTATCATAAACTTATTAAACAAGCAGATATTATATTGTCGTTTTTTAAACCAAACTCACATTTCACAGCCTCCGTGTCAATTATTTTCTTGTTTTTTAATAAGTGAGGGCACACTAACCCTTCTTGGTGCTGCACACCATGATTTATGGGTGAAATTAGGCTCAGTAGTTTCTGTGAACTTATTTTAAGAGAATACTATAAGTCTGCATGATGCATTTTTTCTGATAAGTTACTTCTGATCTTTAACTAGCACTTGACTTTTATCAGGGATCCACTAATTCATTTCCAAGTACAGATGAAATTGCCAGAAATAAAATACTACTAATCTCATTGCCTAGAGTAAGAAATAGTGCAGGTTGATCACCCTTAATCCAAAAGCTGGAAGTCTAAAATGCTCCAAAACTTCAAACCTTGTGCTCACCAATATGAGGCAGCAAGTGGAAAATTCTACACTGTGAAACTTTTTCAATTGCAAAAGTTATTTAACATGTGGCATAAAATTATATTTAGGCTGCATGTAGAGGTGTACATGAAACTCAAAATGAATCATGTGTTTAGACTGCGTCCTTTCAGCAAGACCTCTCAGTATATGTTTACAAATATTCACACATCTGAAAAATTCTGAAATCTGAAAGACTTCTGGGATTTCAGAGGGATGTCAACATGAATGCTTTTTGCTATGCCCTATCGCTAGATTTATATCTACCTATGAGTATTATTATATCTAACTTTTGTCCCTAACTTTATTACCCTAATATTTAATTGTTTTATTTTTATAATATATTTAATGTTGGATCTCATACTATAATTGCAAATTTATTTATTTTTTCTCTCTTTTCATTACTGCACACTTGCAGCCCATGATTGTATTTATTGTGGGGAGTTGGCACCTGCACGTTACACATCTTAATTCTTCATTTTGTCCCTTACTGCTCCCATTTTTCCATTCTCTTTCCAATTCTTGGTCCCCTTTTCACTTACAAAAGCTCTATTTCCATTTATAATCTCTTAGAACTCTTCAGTCAAGGAAAGTTATGTTATCCAATAAGGTAACCTATGCCTAGTTTCTAGATATGTTTACGTACACCTCTCTGGTGTGAGTCTGGATCTCTTTTTCTTTGTCACGATTTCTCTGGGTTCCCCTGTTCTCCCTTCACACACACCCCTAAATAAAATCATGATGAGAAAGCCCAAAAGGTTAGAGACCTGTGGATAAGCAGTTGGCACATGAGCATCTTGGAGACAGAATGGCAGGAAGTGTGACCAAACAGTTCATTTGCCATGTGCTTTACATCTCAGGGGTCAGATGGGATACCTGACAACCCTAATTAGTGGGTGTGAAACATCTTTGTTACCCCAGGCTATCCAGTTAAAGTTAAGACTTCATTCTTGCTACTGATTAATGTGAAAAAGAGGGTCCCTAGGACCGACATAGCTTAGGGACAAGAGAGATCTCCTTGGGACAACACTCTGAAGGTCACACAAACATTTCTGACTGTGGAACCAGAGAATATATTTTTCCAAAATTGAGACAGATGTATGCACAAAGAAGCTATAGAATTATCTTGCATTTTGACCAAGTTCACACTCTTAAAAGGCAACCATTTTAAAAAATTGATCTTATTTGAAATTAGAGTAAGATGAAAATTTAGTTTTTGGGGGAAGATTTTACCTATTGGATATTTTAATTATTTATGTTAAAAAAACTGTAAGATTCTCAGGAAGTTCTATCTTTATAAATTTTAAACAACTAAATCGTTTTTTGCTGTTCTTTAGAATCTCATTGAGAAAATATGTACTTCATCCTCACTATGGGAAAAGTTCCAGGGCAGGTCCTGAAAACATACTTCTCTTCCAGATCCCGTTGACACTGCTTGTGCTTGTTGCTATTTAGCATAAATCTGCCCAGCTATATCTCAACATCAACAACAAATGTGCTCTTAAAATGTTGTTTATAAATTGAGTTTTACAGATGCCACTTAAAGTGATAATTAGCATTCATTTCAATTTTCTTTATGATGTCAATGACTGAGTTAAAGAAATCTATAATGAATAGGTAAAGGGCTCCACAAAGTAGCATTGCTCGCCTTGACACTGCTGGTAGTTTGGACTGAGTAATTGCTGTGGGGCTGCTCTGTGCACTGTGAGGCTCTTTGTATCATCCCTGCCTCTGCTATCAGCGTGTGACAGCAACCTTGCTCTAGTTGTGATGACCAAAAATATCTCCAAAGGTTGCCACATGTCTTCCGGAAAGCAAATTACCCCACATGAGAATCAAAACTATTGAATGAAATACACTCATTTAAAAAGAGAAAGTAGACGGGGAGGTACTCTTGTGGTCGTACGTGGTAGAGTAACTCTCCATTGGCAAAATAACTCCTTTGTTTTAAAATAAGTGGATGTACATATTTCTTCAGTGACCAAGTTTAATGACGACAAAAGCAGGTTTTTATCGTGATTAGATAGCATCATCCTTCAATTTCAAAAGTATTTAGTAGTTGCTATAATAAGTTATAATAAGCTAGAATACTTGATTGTCGATATAGATGAAAAGTCCATACATATGTCATCAATTTTATCACTCCTGTGGTTACAGTGCAACTCTCAAAAATAATGAATTTTTAAATTCTCTAGCCTGGAAATTGCTGAACTTCTTGGAAGGGGGATTTAGCCTGGAATGAGAGCTGGTGGGAAGGATCCTGTGTATAGCTTATCCCTCCCCACCCCCGCCACCTCTTCCAGTGTTTGACCTTCCTCACCAGGATTTCCTGGTGCCTAATTCCTAGGGAAACAGCATGCTTTCTTAGGACTGGATGGAAATTCACTTGATGAATCAGAAAGCTCATCAAAATATACCCTTGACTGTAAATAACTAGGAAGAAGGTCCTGGCATAGCTTATCAAAAGTCAATCATTGTTTAAATTACAAAATGCCTTTAATTGTCATAGATTTTTCTACTAAACTAATATACCACTATTTTAAGATACCTACTAATGCAAGTTGAATGTTTGCCATCCCAGTGAAGGTTAACGCAGTAGGTACCTTGCCGGATGGAGCTAATGGCAGAAGACCAGTTAATAAACCAACACATTCCAATTGTTTGATATAAGAGGTTGTGGGGAGTGTGACTTTTTAAAAAAGCCATTTAATTACATACCCTGATGTCTTCACTTAGCCATTCTCTAAAATATATTTTCCTAATTTCAACATATACTCCTTCTCTACTCTCAATTAGCTATTGCATTGGGCCTTTGCTTCCAAGCCCCATAAGTAATAGTAACTTAATTTTCCAAGCAATAAATCAAGTAATGTATGCTCCGTAGCACACGTTCCATTTGTTTTTAATCAGGGGCAGCCCAGTACTCATGGTCGGAAGCTTTAATTCAGAGGGCTCCTATGCCTTTTTGGAGGGAGAAAACTTCTGGCTTCTGAGAATTCCCTTTGTGAATGTCTTAAGTATCCTTTTGGCAAACGTTTGAATATATAAAACATCTTGTACAGAATCTTTTAATTCACTGACCTATATACACTGCCTTTTACCTCTGTTCTAAGATTGAAAGAAACATTTAACGACATTCTTATACTCATATATTCTCCTGGATTTTTATGTTGTACTAAATAAAAAAAAAAAAAGTATAGCCGCCAGGAAAAGGGAGGCAGGAGAAAGGAGTTAAGAAAGGTCTGATTTCCAGAAATAATTTAAGTGGAGCAGCTCTCACAAGCAGCAGCAGGGGCGGCAGAAGCGCTGAGATAATTTAGATTAAATATTGTCCTGAGAAAGAAGAAAAACCATAACATTTAACATTTAAAAACCGTAACACTTCTGAAGACTCCGTTTCTCATACATTATTTTATGACTGAGAAAAAGGCTTTCAGGCGTGTCTGATTACCTTCTCATTTCCCATATGAAGACGGAAACATTTTAAACCTAGACAGTGGTCCCAGGCCTGTCAGTGTCTAGCTAAAGTCAGAACTCTATTATCTTCAACCATTTTGCCTTGTGTCTAAAATAATACCTAATAAGAGGCTAGACATTCAAGTGCTTATCCATCTAGTATACAATATCCAAGTATCTAGAAGTTGCTTAGTTATTTACCAACACTAACCATTTCATACAGATACATTGGCATCAAATTTGAAAACATTAAGAAGCAAGACAAAATACCAGATGTGACCAGAGTGGGAAAACACTACAGTTCATCTACAGAAGCAGGAAAAAATCTCTGACATAAAGATTCTGTCAACAGTGGATGGAAAGAATACAATGAGCATTTGTAAATACTGAAAGTTCAATTTTAAGATGCTAAGGAAGATTTATTTTAGCCTCTTATTTCATAAGTAATGCAATCATTCAAGTATGAATTGGAAGAAAATTCACGTATGACTTTTCTACATATGGGCTGTAGGACAATTAAATGCTGGTAAACACTGTCAAAGAATTTCAAGGGGATGCATACCAGTGACAAGAAAGAACCCAAGAGGCTCTTTGAGAACGAAGAATCTTAGGAAAATTGAGTGCCAGGTTTATATAGTAGCAATTATTGGGGCAAAAAAGTCAGGAACTAAATTTCCTGATGTAGGACTGGACAGTGGATGGTGGAATGAAAAGAAAGAAAGCCATTTGGAGGATTTACTGCTGTTTACCATGCGTTACACTAGGACCTAAAAATTGTGGTCTGTGCTCTTCCTGAGCTTATCTGATGTTACAGTAGCCTAATTATTGGGTATGAAAGTATTTTACAAAAGGATACGTATTATGCAAGAGGGAAAATACCTTATAACAGGATATGCATTATCAAAGAAGGTAAAAGTAGAGGAGTGGGAGAAGTAATTTTATCTGAAGGGTTCTGTATGACCTTACAGAAAGAGTTCTATATGAACTTACATGGGTTGGCCTTTGCAGGGGCAAAACCCGATCAGTAGGATGTGGAAGAACATTCTAGAAGGAGTAATGGAGTATGCAGTAGGATATTAATATAGGTGTCCACAGCCTGGATGGAAAGACATAAATATTCCAGTATGTGTAAAGAGAATGTAGTTAAAACTTTGTATTTTATAGTTTAAAAAATAGAGAGTCTTCAAGGACAAGAAGTATAATTGGCTGCTTGTTTTCAGGAAGATAAATAGATAATTTGGAGGATGGCCATACTTGAGGAAACCAGAACAGTGGCAAAGGTTTCCTAAGAACCCAAGTGAAAAATAATGAGATGATCATGGAATTAAAGAAGAGGATATTGATGTGATATCTATTTTAGAACAACAAACTTTAAAAAAAATGCTTCAGTGACACTTGGGGGCAATTTTTGAATTTTTTCACAATTTCAGTTTTTGTTTTTCTTCATATATATATATATATATATATATATATATATATATTTATATTTATTTATTTAATCCCAGTTTCCCTGGAGGTTTCAGCAACCAATGGATTAAAGGAATTTTATTGTGAGCACAAGGGCAGCCCAGAAGCCTGGAAGACACAGTTGTGGGTCCTGCCCATCCTGGGAAGGTGCCAGCTGGAGTAGACCTAGGGGCCCAGTGGTCCCCCACCTTGGCCCTAATGGCATCCGTGGAATACAGTACCCCACACAGATGCCTCCAGCCACAGGATAGGGACTCCTGTAATTGGTTACATTTGGCATCCAAGGTCTCACCACAAGTTGGCAGCCACTGTGTCACACACAGAGAAAGACATGTCTGTGGGCATGACCTTCTCCCAAGCCATGGTCTGAGAGCAGGTGGTGGTGGTGACTCACAGCAGGGGATTATGTGGCGTTGCTGGGAGGAAGCCTTGGAGGGGCTGAGGTTTGGTGTGTGTTCACAGCCCCAGCCCTGGCTACTGTGCTCAACCTCAGGAGGGTGAGTTATAAGGCTGGAAGTGGTACAAGAAAAGCCCTCCTGGGAACACGGCGTCCTCCCATTCCTCATGTGGAGGCACAGCCCCTCATCTTTACACTGTGCACCTTTTATGCATAGGCCTAGTTTCTGGCCTATGTTGTACCAGAATGAAAGGAAAATACAACAGCAAAGGTATTCTTTACTAATGCGTAAAGAATCAGCTGGCGTTTTTATAATTTCTTAAATTCCACAGAAACATCGCTTATAAAAAAAGGTCAATTGTTGGTATTGTTGGTGTCTTGCTTTATGTCCCAATAATGTCACTTCCCTCCAGCTGTCCTCTGTAAGGGAGGATGGGCCCCTCTTGTGTCCAACGCCAACCCCGTCGTGTCCCTGTGGTGTCTTTACAAGGCATGTTTGTCACGCACATGCATTTGTGTCAGCATTTTGCCTTCAAACTATGCTGGTTCCAGTGTTCAGATGAGGAGCCGGGAGATACCCAAGATGGTACAATCACACTCACTTTAGACTCACTATGACCATCTCTAACAAGACACAATCTACTATCTCACTGACAGTTTCCTTTCTTTCCTCTCCCGATTAATGCCACTTGATACCTTTCTGTCACCAGCTTCGCTTGACTCTCCTCTTTTCTTTCTTTCTTGTTTTTCTTGTCCTCTTCTGTAGAGATGGTGAATGAGGAAGGATTAATGAAATACTGCATTGATTTCTGTTGTTGGGAGAGGGCATTTCATGGTATTTCTCTTTATTTACAAAGCTGGTGGTGGCTTGGCCTACGTAGGGCAAACTTGGTATATGTAGGAGTTTGTTCACGGTGCAAGCAAAGCCATCTTTTTCTGCTAGAGACACTTCAGAGTTTTAGCACAGCTAGGAAAGCCAGGTGCCTTTGAAGAAGGAGAAAAGGACTGTAGCATTTGGCATGAAAAAGAGCAGCCAGCTACTCAGAGGAGTGGATAGGAGGAAGGAACCCCTATTTGGATGAGGTCTATGAAGGAAGGAAGTCAAAACCTGGACAGAGGGCTGAGCCTCAAACCAAGAGAAAATGTATTTAAAGAGGGACTAGCCAAGGGGATTTTGATGCAGGGATTACTCTACCAATTATTGTGGTACCTTACGATGGGACTATTAGGTTTTCAATGCAGAAGAAGAAAGAAACAAAGGGGAGAGAAGGCGTTTATTCTGGACACAGAGAGGAGAAGACTGCATGCAGTACAGGGCTCCTCCAGCTCCTCTGAGGTAGACAAAGGAAGCCTGGGGTTTATGAGGACACTGGCTACAGGCCGAACTTGAGGGGTAGGCTCAAGGAAGCATTAGGAGCTCATTGGGGCTTCCCTCTCATGTGCGCAAAGGGTAAGCGCTCAAAGCAGAAGCACCCAAAGGGTAAGAGGAAGTTGAGAGGTAAGAGGGTCGGGGGAAGTGGTCATCGGGAAGATAGGCTGTTATTTTTCAGCTCCCGCCATGTTAGACCACCACCATAATGATTCAGCAGTTCATACTCGGGCATGAACCTATCAAGGACGACTTTGCTTTGTTGTTTCATTTCAAACTTCTGTGTGCAGTGATTAGACAGAATTTCCTTAGACTGGAGATATGCAGAGAGACTCAGGGAGAAGGAACACATTTCAAGCTTTATACTGGGTAGAAGCTAAGGAACGCCCACCTAAGCCAGAGAGGCACTGTCCTGTAATAAGCAGGAACTTGGGGCAATAATGACTATCACATTCTTTGGGGCAGCACAAGTATTTTGGGAAAGATGTCCTTACTTCTCATAACGTGGAAGGCCACAGCAATTTGTACAGATATTCATGGAAAAGTTTTTCTCCACAGTGAAGGATTTAGGACCTCTGGTGATCTAAGGCGTATGTCTCTGTCTTGAACACATCCTAGCATGCTTCTCCTAGCAGGTCTACCTGATATTGCTGAAGAGTCTTATTAACGATTGTCTACTGAATTAATTCTGGTTGCTATTCAATTAGCAATGCCAGTCTGTGTAGACTGATAGATTTGAGACAGCATTCACCTGGACTTTAAAGGCCAGAAGTACTGGGTACAGCTGTAGGACTGAGGTTCAAGGATGTACAGTAAAGTAGTACCTCAGTTCATGAATTTAATACTTTCTGTGATTCTGGTTGTAACTCAAAGTGGATGAGAACTGAATCAAATTTCCCTTTAAGATCAGCATTGAACCTAACTATTGAATTTAGTTCAGTTTTCATCAAGTTTGGTTTGCAACCAGAAGCATGGAAGGAATTGAGTTTGTGAATGGAAATATGATTTATTTGACTTCCTTGATTGTTTTCTCTATAATAAGTGATTTTCTTTTGATTAGATTCTCGTGTGTGTGTGTGTGTGTGTGTGTGTGTGTGTGTGTGTGCGCGCGCTTTACTGGCAGTTGATACCACGGCCTTGCCACTGAGCCACACTCCCAACCCTGTTTTATTTATTCTGATAAGTTGCTAAGTTGCCCATGTTGGGCTTGAATGTGTTTCCTTGTGGCCCTGTCTCCCAGAATGCTAGAGTTACAGCTGTGCCCCATCAACACCCTCTCCAGTCCTTTCTGCTTTCAAGTCTATGTCTTGATGTGTGCTTCAGACTCCCCAAGGGATATTTGATTCAACGGAACCATTTTTGGTGCTTGACAAACAAATGGCAAAAAGTTGAAGTGTCTAAGTCTCCTTATTCCATTTTCTCCCCCAAATGAAAAAGCAAATGAAAAGCGGGCAAACATAAACCACTCTCAGACTCCTTAGTCCATTTCCAGGTTCTGCCTCTCCCATGCCTGTATCTCACAGGGTGAACCTGTGGGTTTGCTCTACTCACCCGACGTGAAGCATAATCTCAGCTGTCTCTGTCTTCATGCTGTCCCCATCAACTGCACCGGTGACAGTCTTCAAACCTACAACCTTCAAAGTAGAAGAGAAAGGAGAAAAAACCAAACTTTTTTTGTTTATCATGGCCCATGAAAAGATGATGTTGAGTCTTGAGCTTCCCATAATGTCCTAAATGGATGAGAAGGACCCAAAACATATGGAAAATATGGAGAATAGGGTATAAGTAATAAAAATAAAAATAAAATAAATAAAATAAATTGGGAATGCCAGTTTCTGGTAATGATTTGTTTTCACAGTAACTGAGAACTCTCATAAACCTGCGATTAATCACACATTTATGGTGAGTATAAGCTGGGAGAATTAGGGGGCTCATTGGGACTCAGGTTATTAGTGCAGCTGCTTTTCATTGATGAGATCTGAGTTCAAATCTCAACCAATGTTACAAATGAAAATGTCATTTTGAAAGTTAATTAGCTCCATGCAATAAATACTGGCTACTTGATTGATGTACCTAAAAAAAATCACTACCCAGAAAAAAAAATATATATGTGACTATATATACAGCCCATTAGGAGAGTCAAGCCAGTCAAAAAGTCAGACATTATTTAAACAATTTGCTTTTCTTAATAGTCCAACCACCTGCAGGTAAATAGAATTTATTAAAAGAAAGTGGAGCTTCTAATAGCTGGGCATATGAAAGAATGTCATATTAAGAACTGTAGAATTTTAGAACTTAAAAAAAATCTTTAAAAGCCATCAAATCGAATCCTTATTTTTATTGAAGAGGGAATAAAAACTTGGGAGGTTAAGTGACTTGCTTAGGTCACACAATTAAGTAGTGGGGAAGGAGGGCTGGATTCCAGGTGTCCTGGCAGTTCCATGTGTTTGCCGGATTATTCTTATATGCTTGCAGCTTGGTTCTCCCTGGCTGTTCTCATGCTTAGCTTCTCTCCCTGAAGCTCTTACACATGATTTTTTCTTTAATGTATGCTGTTCTTCAGAAAGTTCTGTCTGCTCTTGTTAATAAAAACTCAAACTTAACAGGGCAATTTTTTTTTTTTTAAATAAAGACATTTCCACCAGGAATGTCTTTCCATTCTGGCTAGTAGAGGAGCATCAGCAAAACACCCTTGGCACTAGATATTAAAAGAACTTGACTCTAAACTCAAGAGAAGAATTATTGAGCAAGTTATTGAATTAAGGGAAAATTACAGGAGTGTGAAATACTATGTTCAGTAAAGAAGCAGTCACCTAGGTTTCCCACCAAAACTAAGGTTCTGGATTGATTTAATGATTTTTGCTTAGGCCAGTGAAACGAAAGTCAGTTGTATAGAAATCCTAGGTCTCTTGGTTTACTTGTTGACAGTTCAAGCTGCTCTTGACTTTGAAAGAATGCCTCTTATATAGCACTTCACTTGGTAGCAGTGTGGCTTAATTAAGACCACTGAATTTGGAGTCTCAGGAAGAAAAGAGATGAGAAATTGAGGAAGCTTCTGTCATCTTAGAGAGCATATATATTGCGATGAATGGAATGTTCATAGCAATACGGAAGTTAATGGCTATTCTTGTGAGATCTCAGAGGGAAATAAGGGACTTATCATTGGAAACTGATGGAAAGTTGATCCTTCTTATACAGTGGCAATGAACTAAGCTGAATTGTGTTCTCATGCTTTGTAGCTAGGGGTTCTTGCAGGAATCAAACTGGGTATTTAGCTGAGGTTATTTCTAAGGAAAATGTTGAAGGAAGAACTTGGTTTCTCTATCACTTAGAGTAATATGTGAGAAGAGAGACAAATTGAAGGAATCATCAGACATAAAAAAGCTGGGAAACTTAGCCTAACCATATTGAAAGAAAAGGATGAGGGGTGTTCATTACAGGTGTGAACCATGGAGGCAACCTGTCATTTCAGTAGAGACACTGTAGTCTATACTAAAGGTGTCAGAAAGTGAGACAGAATAAAGATTTTCCATTTCCAGCATTCTGTAGGAGAGAACCAGAGAGTAATCTGGCTTCTAATAGGTTCTGTTCTTTAAGAAGACTGACAGTGAAGGCAATTCAGAGACCACCAGAGCTGCCACCACTACCACCACCACCACCACTACCACTGCAACCAGCCCCACCACCACCACCATGACCACCAACACCATCACCATCACTACCACAATCACCATCACCATCACTACCACAACCACCACCACCACTACCACCACCACTAAAACCACCACCACCACCATCACCACAACCACCACTGCCACAGCAATCACTACACTGAAGGGTGAAGTTGGTGTAAAAGTTGTTCTTCCTTGGTTTTAAAGGGCAGGGCTTCCTTTTTTGTTTCCATCTGGTCAGATGTCTAGTGCAGACAGAGATGATGATCCTGCAGAGCTAAAATGGTGGCTGTCTCACACAGCAGTGGTCAAGCATTACAGATTCCATTATGCATGTAGCTCATACCCCTGCATTTCTCTCCATGTTTTCGCCACAGAATGTTAAGCTGTTTCTCAGTGTTTTCAGTATGCAATCTTGAATTGTTACAGGTGTGAGTCAGTCATCTTTCCCATCACTGGGACAAAACACCCACAAGTTAAAGGGAGAAAGGTTTATTTTGGCTCATAGTTTTAGGTCAGGGCTGGCTGGTTCTGAGACAGAAACAATTTGGTAGAAGGATGTGGTGGAGGAATCTGTGGTAGCCAAGAAGCAGAGAAGAGAGGATCCTGGGACAAGAATATCCATTTGCGGGTCATGCCCCCAGTTACCTGCCTCTTCAAACTTGGCCCAACTTTCTAATACACAAGAATTTTGGGGACATTTTATATCTAAACCTCACAAGATGCCTACTCTACCTGCTGCTCTGGACTTTTCTTTACTTGATAATGGGGCTGTAAGGCAAATTTTCTTCTCACTTTTTCTTCTCACTTTATCTTTCTTCATTTTTTCTAAAATGTCTGTTTGTTTTCTGCCTTAAATCCTTTATTCATGTGTTTCCTGTAACCTACAGTATTTCTGTTATTTTGTAGATTTAAATAAACACTACACGCCCTTTGGGTCAGGTGATTATAACCCTTAAGACTAGTTGGTGTCCTTTGTGTCATCCTCTGACATGGCTGTCCTACTGCCATGATGGCAAGAACTGTCCCTGGCTTGTCCAGTGTCTATCACAGGGGCTGAACAGCAGATACTCAGCAAGGCTTACTGAACAAATGAATCAGTACATTAAATAAATTAATGAATGTCTTAAGAACCAGACAGGATGCAGCCTAGGTATAGTGGTATACCAGTTCAGAAAAGAGAAAGCTAGGTGAATGAAACAGATGACTAAGAATATTATTTTTTCCTTCCATTGTTATTATTATCCTCTAAAACTATTATTGTAATATAAACACCATTAATTTTATATATTAATTTGATTAGCAAAAATCGCTAATTGGATAAACTTCATTGGCTACAAAACTGCCACTGCACAAAGCTTTATGTATTAATTCAAAACTCTGATTTCATCTAAATCTTGGCTGCTTCCATTTTTTATTGTGAATCATTTTATGTAGATAATAGTAACATCCACAAATACACACCTTGTCATTTCTCCCATTAAACATTCATGTCTTTGATTTGTCTAAAATACCCAGTATGATGAATATGAGCTGCATCCTTTCCTGTCTAGATTTCTTGGACACTGTTGTGCCCAATATCAGGGATATTAGTTTCATTTTGGGATAGATAACCATTCTTTAGTTTAACTGTCAACCCATTTCCAAATTATTAAAAACAAACAAAAAGATCACAATGTAATGCTAAATTTTATCAAATGTATGTGAAGGATCTTTTGAAATTACCTTCACAGATAACCTAAACTTAAACCTTCCTTGTATTTTTTCAATAAACCTTTACTAGTGCTACATATGTTCAGAAAATTTAAATTAGCTTCAGTCATGTTCACATGGATGAAGTTTTACAGGTTAAATTTTATACTGAGGAGCGGTTCTATGTGCCTACTAAGAATCTTGGAGAGAAAGTTTTAATGGTCCATAAAGGGAAATCTTTACTATTGTGTTTTCCGATTCTCTCCCTGTTCACAAATACGCATTCTTCTTCCTTCTTCCACACAATTAGTTCCTTTACAGGTCAAAATGTGTTACTGTGAACTTAAGGAGATTTCTCAAGTTTCATATTTGTATTAAAATTAATTCTTTCAATGGGAATTTTTTAAAGGACATCTTTAGAAAGTGATTTCAAACTCCTCAGTGACTTACTGAGAATTCAGTATCTTCAAGTGTCTGTGCTAGACATTCTCAGTTGTGATATTTAATTCCTATTCTGGGTGAAGTGTTTAGCTGGGAAGAGGTATTCTTCATAGAGAAAAATCACTTCCCCGAGTTTTTGCATGCTGGACACTAGACATGATAGTGATATGTGTTTTTATATCCTGTGGTGCTGTTGCCAACAATATTTTGTTGCCAAATACACTAAGTTATTTCCAGAATAGCTGTGACACACAAATTGGCCTTGCAAGAAATAAGGTTATGATTATAAGACACTCAGAGAGGATTCTAATGAAACCTCAGAGTCAGCTCACAGCACGTAACATTGTATATTTCCACATTATGAATGCTCTCTAATATGAAAGCATTTTCTAATTGGCTACGTCACTGGTCTCTGCTATTCAAATTCCTGGTGAAGGTATGCTTCCTGAGTAATCACTTTCTGCTTGGTTTATTCTCATAGCCTTAAGTGTCTTTTGGTCCCTTCTGCCCAATCTGACACACACCACCAACCATATTCGCTCCTTTCCATTCCTGGGGCCGTTGCATTAGTTCAGTCCAGTATCATTTTTCTCTTGGATTATAATAATTGCCTCTATTCAGCCTTAACTACCTGACGTCTTGTCCCTTTCTCTGCATCCCCCCACAATTTATTTTCTACATTGCTTGAATAATCGTTCTTAAATGCATGCCTGAGCATGCTATTCCCCGCTTAAAATCCTTCAATTACACTCAGTTGTATTTACAATACAATCTGAGCTCTATGGCAACAACCACTTTAAATCCTTTCTGGAATAAGGTAGGGGTATACGTACAAACACGGGTATGTGCAACAGGAACTGCTGAGCACGCAGTTCCTCGTAAGGAAGATGTGTGTGAACCGGTCTCTGGCGTTCTGGCTATGCCCATCTCCCCTTCCCTTCTCAGCCCGGTACCGCAGGCGCCATGGCCCGCCCCATCCCTCCGGGTCAGTCACCTGCTGCCCCTTCTCCAAGTCTGTCTGACTCCCTTGTCCTACGCCCCAGCTCTGATGCAGCCTTCCTGCTCTCCTGGTCCAGGTTCCCATGGTGCTCTACGTTCTTTTCTCTATCAAGTACCAATCTTATTTATATTTGTTGGTCATTTTTCTTATTATTGATTTGCTATGTAGTCACTAAACTATGAATTCATTAGCAACATGCAAGGACTTTGGCATTCTTAGGCACCCAAGTCAGATATATGGTTAGTTGTCTTATTTATTTGTTTTGAAATAATGCATCATTTTTTTCTAGTCTTTATCTCTTCTCCAATGAATCTTATGTTATTTCTCATAATCTCCTGACCTGCTGGCCAACCCAAGGTATCCAGTTCAGGGACATTTTCTCTAATACTTAGACTGCTGCTTGGTGGCCCTATAGCTGATGGATGCCATGGTCTGAATATGTTGATTTCACCATTCCTGAAGGATTTCTGGTGATCCTTCATCAATTTTACTCCAATGTTTGTTGAGATTCATTTAAAGATGGGCTTTTACACCTCTGGAAGTGTTGGCTATGAAATTTTCCCTGTAGCAAGTAGATCTTAAAAGTGCGAAATAGGTAACATAAGACTTGGATAATTATCTATCTATCTATCTATCTATCCATCACCTATGTACCTATCCTAAGGATTGAACCGAGGGTCTTCACACTTAGCTACATCCACCATCATTTTTATTTTTTATTTTAAAACGGTCTCAGCAAGTCTCTAAATTGCCAGAGCTGGGCCCAAACTTATTATTCTCCTGCCTCCACCCCATGGAATGCTGGGATTAGAGTCAGGTACCACTGTGCCCTTCCTTCTTTGAGTTTTATTTATTTATTTTATCTAGAAAGCATATTCATTTTATTCTAGAATGGTGCTGGTGGTTTCTCAGGGGACTATTACGTTTATCAGACCTGGTTGTACATACAACATAGGCAGTCGTATGCCAGAAACCAGTCACCACTTAGGTGAAAGAGAGATTGAGAAATTCTGAGAGGAAAAAAAAGAAACCTGGATGTGGTTTTATTCCTCCTAGGATTCCTCAGGTGCTGAACTACCCCAATTCTTTTACTGTCGCCAGGATTCCTTCCACTTGGTCTGTGAGTGAGGCATGTGTTGTCTCCTTTTTGTATGAAAATCATTTGACCTTTGTTCCCTTGGAAAGATTTAGAATAAAAAGAATTCTATATTCTTAGCTAATGTCCAATAATGATTTAATTATCTATGTATTTTTGCATATTTTATTTTTATTTATTTTTTATGTTTTTGAGTCAGTGTCTTGCTATATAGTTTGAGCTGGCCTTGAGCTCACTGTGTAGCCCAGGCTGGCTTTGAACTTATGGCGGTTCTCCTGCCTCAGCCTCCCAAGTGCTGAGATTATAGGCATATGCCAACATATCCAGCTTCATTTTTAGATTTCCTCATTGTAAACAAAAGACATAGAGTTTCAAACATTGGAAATGGCCTTAGGGAAATTTACAGATGTTGAAACCAAGAGAAGTTATACTTCTTAGCATCTTTATTAAACATATCATTGGGGTTTATATTTATTTTCTATGGAGGCATTAGTTCATTAGTTTGTTTCTCAGCATTGATTTGCTACAGAGTAGAAATGATTAAAACCAGAACATCTTGAAGAGCAAGGTCGGACCTGATCTAAACTGGATGCCACACGGGACGGATGTTGGGTAGAGGAGTAAGCACAGCTGTAAGTGTTTGGGGAGCAGAGTTACAGAGATAGGCCGGTGTCCCACGGTAGAGGAAGCATTCTTCTCCCAAGATCTGGCTTTAGCACCCTTCAATGATGACTTAAGAAGAAGCAGGAGATTATTAGAGCCCTCAGAGGAGTGTCTGTGCTTCCATAACCCGTTGATGCAGCTATTGCTCTGGTTTGTATGTGTGTCCCCAAAGTTCATGTGTGGAAAGTTAATCCTCATATTCTTATCTTGATAGTTTGGAGGTGGAACTCTTGGGGGCTTGTTATGAGTAGATGAAGCCATGAGGGTGTGAGCACCATGATGGAATTAATAGTTTTGTAAGAAGAGGAGGAAAGACCTGAGCTGGCACACGTGCTCTGTTCCACCTACCATGGGATGCCCTCCACTGTGCGATGGTGCACCTGGCGAGAAAGCCTCCCTAGATGCCAGCACCATCCTCTGGAACTTCTCAGCCTGCAGAACTTTGAGTTAAATAAACTTCTATTCTTCATAAATTATCCAACCTGTGGTATTGTTGCAGAGGTGGAATAGGAACTGAGACAGACATTCAAGTTCATCCTCAAGGATGATTTTTAAATTTTGCTTTTATCCAATGTTTTGTTGCCTGGACCTCTCTTCTCAAGAATTCTTGACTGGAGTGAGCTGAGATGTGATTTTCCACACTGATATGATCCCTGGCTGAGCTTCTCCTCCTCCTCTGGCTGCCAAAACCCTGAGGGCTCAGCTACATCCTATTGTCTACGGTTCCTGGAATGACTGAGGGAGAGGCACCATAGACACTTCTGACTGGGTTGGAACAGCAAGCCTCATTCCTGGGTCTTTGTTTCAGCTTGAAATGTACCATAAATTAATTGGATTGGTGAAGGTAATTAAGATAGTCACTTGGACCATGTGTCCTTCCTCTGAAAAATTTCTTTAAGTTGCCAGATCTCAGCTTCCTCACTGAAATGTCAATGATTCATAACTTGCAGAAGAAGAAATTTTCCTTTGAATGGGATTAGAGCTAAAGAAAATGTTTGGAATTGTTAGCACACATACTGCAGCCTCATGTACAACTACCTGTGACAGCACATCATGTAGTGTAGCAAAGGAATCAAGGGATTGGATGCCATACTTTCTGTAGATGCCTATTGTTATAATGGCAATGATTCTTCATCTCTACTCTGACATGGGTGTTGCAGTAGAGGAAAAAAATATCCTGGGATATTCATCTACTATACTCACGTACTTTGTCCTAATCGTTAAAATTACTTTGTGGGAGAGGACAAATTACTCTATTTTGGCCAGAAGTAGAACTCAAACATGTAAAGCTATGGTCAAATTAAAATTATATACAATGCCAATTACAATAAGCCAGTCATTGTTAATATACTACAGATTTCTCACATACACTTGAAGTGATTCCATGGTGTTCATGGATAAGAAATATCTTGAATCTCTCTTGATAATTTTAGGTGGATAAGGAACTTCACTTTCTTATTCGTAGGTTGTTAGTATTGAAAGATTTATCATTTCACTTTATGTTGCTCACATAACATCGAGCGGGTAAAGGAAACAGGGTCATTTCTCAAATATCTACTTGGGTGCTTTTCAGGTAAGGCATTTTATATGGTTTGAATGTGGCCCTTCCAAAATGCCAGTGTTGCCAGAGTGGTTTTATTAAGAGGCAGGGCCTCTAAAAGGAGATTAGGTTATGAAGGCTCCTTCCCTCTGAATGAAATTAAAAGAACCTTGAGACTTCTTGCCTTTCTACCTTCTGCCATGTGAGGATACAGCAGTATTTTTTTCTACAGGTTGCAGACCTCATCAGGTAACTGAAGCTGGTGGTACTTTGATTTCAGACTACCTGGACTCAACAGCCATGACTAAGTTACACTCCTTATAAATTGCCCATCCTCCAGAGTTCTGTGTCAACTACAAAAGACAGAATTTGAGACTAGGGAAGTGGGATGCTGTTACTGTAACAAACATGTAAAAAGATGGAAGTGGATTTAGAACTGGGTGATAGGGAGAGGCTGGCACAATTGAAATTTTTTTTTTTTTTTTTTTTTTTTTGCGGTACTGGGGATCAAACTCAGGACCCTGCGCTTGCTAGGCAAGCGCTTATTCCACTGAGCTATATCCCCAGCCCCTTGGCACAATTGAAATTTAAAACTAGAAAACTT
>PVLD010001107.1:57206-157449 GCA_004027595.1 Dinomys branickii | reverse complement strand
GGTCCTGAGTTTAACTCCTGGTACCAAAAAAGAGAAACAAATTTCTGTGAACAGGATGTTAAGAGCATTTCAGTGAGCTATCAGAAGAAGAAAGCTTTGTTCCTTTTGAAAAGCATAGAAATGAATGTCAATAGAATAGGGGTAGAATTGTGGACAAAGAAGACTGCTTTTATGCTACCTTCCATGGAAATGGGTAATGAATTTCTGGAAACTGGAGAAAAGGTTACTTTTTAAAACTTTAATTTAATTTTTTATTTTATTTTTTGCAGTACCAGGGATTGAACTCAGGACCCTGTGCTTGCCAGGCAGGCACTTATGCCACTGAGCTACATCCTCAGCCCTATTCTTGTTTTAAAGTGATGAAGAAGTTGGCTGAGTTATGTCCATGTCCTAGGACTTTGTGGAAAGCAGAACTTCACAGCAATGAATGATGATGTATGTAGAAGGATCTCTAAGAGCAAAATGTTGAGGGTGCTACCTGGCTCCTTTTAATTAGTTAATAGTAAAATGCAAGAGAGACATGTTTTAAAGTCCAAGTTTAGAATTGAAAGAGAGAAAGAATGTAGGAGCTTGGAAAATTTGCAGCCTAGTTATATAATTAATAAAAATTATGTTTAGGCAAGATAATGAAGGGTATTGCCAAGTGATCATTAGACAAGGAAATTAGTAGGAATAGAAGGAAGCCAGGCCTAACCATCTGGACAATGAAAGAGTGACCCAGAAGACAGTTCAGATGTATTTGAGCCAGCCACAGCCATCACAAGCACAGAGTACCAGGGCCTTGAGCAAGGAGGGTTTCAAGTTCGGTGCCTACGGTGCCCATGGGACATAGGTGATTGCTTGGGGTTGCTTCAAGTCTCTGCACCCCACTCCCCCATTCTGGTGAAGTATTTTTAGGCACTGCACCGGTGGTGGCTCAGAGAGGGCCAGGTTCAAGTCAGATTACTACTCTCTTTTTTTTTTTTTTTGAGACATGGTCTCACTATGCAGTTCAGGCTGGCCTTGAGCTCACTCACTTGGTAGCCCAGGCTGGTCTCGAACTCGCAATGATCCTCCTGCCTCAGCTTGCTGAGTGCTGGGATTATAGGAGTGCACCACCAGGCCCAGCCAGATCTACTGCTCTGGAGAACACAGCTGTGAGTCTTAGCAGAATTTTCGTGGTACTCCTTTTGCAGGCATGCAGCATGCATGAGCTTTGAGGGAATAACTATCTCCACTGAAAGTTCAAGGATGCCTCAGAAAGTCCTGGGGCACAGGTGGAGATTTGTGTCAGGAGCATGTCTAATGCAGTGGGCCTTCACCAGGGCAATGCACATTGGTGTTGTGGAGTTGAGGCCACTGTGAAGAGCCCTATTGCAAAAATACCTAGAATTGTGAAGGAAAGGACACCCCCAAGACTTCTTACCCCAGGATCCCAGACTGACAGAACCACCTTAGGAGAGCCATAGGCACCCACCTCCCCCTGTAATAGCTCAGCATGAGGGCTGCGTTCAGCAGAGCCATCAGGGTGGTCCCTTGGAGACCAATACCATCCCATTATATCTGTGAGATGGGATAGAAAGCCAAAGATTACTTGCAAACCTCAAGATTGAATGTTTCTCTTATTGGGTTTTAGATCCAATTAAGTCTTGTTATGATCTTTTCAGTATGTTGTATGAACTTTTCAGTATGTTGTTGAATACAGTTTGCAAATATTTTATTAAGAACTATTGCATTTATGTTCAGTTAGGTTATTGGTCTTTTTCTCACTGTTAGAATAGAAATATCTGTGCTGTGCCCATGACATCACCATATTTGGAGCATAGGACTGTGTGATTTCACAGGTTCATAGCTGGAGAACGATTTGCCTCAAAATGAATTACAACTTAAATGTTTCCCCTGCCTGATTTAGATGGGATTCTGACTTAGACTTTTGAGATGAGCCACTGGGATGGAACAAATGCACTTTGTATGTGAAAAGGACATAGATTTTGGGGAACCAGGGTTGGAATGTTGTGGTCTAAGTGAATGACCTCTAAAATTCAGGTGTTGCCAATGTGATAGTATTAAGAGGGGAGCCTTTCAGGAGTAATCAGGCTGTGTGAGGGTACCTCCCTCCTGGGTGACATTAAGGTCCTTATAAGAAGAGATTTCAAAAAGCCAGGCATGGTGATGCATACATACAATTCCAGCACTCGGGAGGCTGAGGCAGGAGGATCGTTGCAAGTTTGAGACCAGCCTGAGCTACAAAGTGAGCTCAAGGCCACCCTGAACTGCATAGCGAGACCTTGTCTCAAAAAGACAAAAAAATAAAGAAATGAAAAGAGACTTCATTAAAGTTCTAGTTAATGCTCCTCAAACTATTCCATGAAATCTAAAGGGAACAAATCCTTCCAAACTCATTCTAAAAGGCCAGTATCACCTTGATACCAAAATTGGGTAAATATATAACAAAAGAAAACTATAGACCAATCACCTAATTGAACATAAATGCAATAGTTCTTAATAAAATATTTGCAAACTGTGTTCAACAACATACTGAAAAGATCATACATCATGACCAAGTTGGTTTTATTCGAGGAATGTAAGGATGGTTTGACATATGTAAAGCAATAAACATAATATACCACGTACACAGAAACGAGAATAAAAATCATGCGATTGTCTCAATAGATGCAGAAAAAGCCTTTGATAAAATTCAGCATGGTTTTATGTTAAAATCCTCTAAGGAACAGGTATAGTGTGATACTTCAACCTGAGGAAGGCTAGATACAGCAAACCCATAGCCAATATCATACCGAACAGAGAAAAACTGAGTATTTTCTTTAAAATCAGAACTAAGACAAAAATAAATTTTAGTCTGAACAATTAGAAAAGAGAAAGAAATAACAGGGTACACAAGGCAGGCAGAAGTCAAATTATACTTATTTGCAGGTGATTTGAAGCTATGCTTAGAATACCCTAAAATGTCCACCAAAATACCTTTAGGTCAAATAAACAAATTCAGCAATATAGGAAAATAAACACAAAAACATTGACAAGGGCTGGAGATATAACTCAGTGGTAGTGAACTTGCCTAGCGTGCCTGGTACCCTGGGTTCAATTTGTCACACTCAAAAAAAAAAAATCAATAGCTTTTCTATATACCAATAAGAAACTCACTGAGAAAGAAATTCCATTACTCTACAATGTCTTAAAAATATAACATCTAGGAATTGACATAACCAAGGAGGTGAAAAATCTCTACAATGAGAATTATAGAACATTGAATAAAGATCTAAGGTACTAGCAGACGGAAAGACCCCCTGTGTTCTGGATCAGCTGAATTAACCTTGGCCATTTTACTGAAAGTAATCCATAGATTCAATGCAGTCCCTTTCAGTATATCAATGACATCCTCCACAGAACCAGAAAGAAACAATTCTAAAACTCACATGGAACCACAAAAGACCCAAAGTGAACAAAGCAATCCTGAGCAAAAAAACCCAAAGTGCAAAGGACCCAAAGTGCAAAAGACCCAAAGTGCAAAAGACCCAAAGTGAACAAAGCAATCCTGAGCAAATGCTAGAAGTATCACAATGTCCAAATTCAAGATATTCTACAAAACAACAGTAAAAAACAACAGCATGGTATTGACATAAAAACAACTGGCAGAAACAAAACTATATACACTAATGGAATAGAAGACACATACACAAACCCACACAACTACAGCCATCTGATACTTGACAGAGGGACCAAAATCATACACTGGTAAAAAGACCACCATTTTAACAAGTGGTTCTGGGAAACTGGATATCTACATATATGTATAAGATTAAAACTAAATCCTTATTTTCCATCCTACATTAAAAAAAATTCAAGATATAAGCATAAACAGAGTTCCTGAATAGGTCTCCTGTAGCTCAGGAAATAATAGCAAGAATTGATAAATGTGATTACTTCTAATTAAAAATCCATACAAAGGAAACAGTGGACAGAGTGAAGAAACAGCCTACAGAAAAGCAGATCTTTGGTAGCTGCTCTTCTGAAAGAGGACTGATAAATATCAGGACCACACAAAGAACTCAAAAACCTTAGCATCAAAAGAACAAATAAACCAGTCCATGATCACATCTTTCAGAAAACATTAGTTAATTTATTCTTAAACACTTCAATAAAAACAGTAGAATGATAGATATTTTATTTTAATCTTATTTTACCTTGCTCTACCTTGTTGTCAAAACCTGTGTTCTGTTTATGCTGTTGATATGTCTTAAATAACTTTCCAGTGAATAGAGCTGACTCCTCAAGTACCATATATTTCAGCGCTGGATTTCACACAACGATCCGAGGTGCATAATTTGGCACACAGAGGTCAGGCCTGCGGTGCTCAGATCTTCTGCGACACTGAAGCCGGGGTGGTTTGCCTGTCTGTTTCCTAGCTCCAGGTCTGGAGCATTCTCAAGCTCAGGGCCAGCTGTTGGAGACATATCCATGGCAGAAGATCAGCTCTTTTAGCAGCTAATTAATGAGAGGAGTTATGCATGACATTTGCAAAGTTCCTAAGTGAGCAATGCTTAGTGAGAAGCTGAATAACATCCTTACGCTCTCTGTCACTTCGTTTATGCTCCCTTCTCTTGGCCTGGCCTCGGCACACTGCATAAATCTCCAGCTGCAGAAACCGAACTCATATAAAACTGAAGGATTTATTTTGAGGTATTGAAAGGTTTATAGCCAAAAAAGTTAAAATTTGCCGAATCGGCATTTGGAGGACCCTTCTTTATGCCTCAACCGCTTGGCTTTCCAGTCCTGTTCTCTGAATTCCTGCCTCTGCAGGGAGACCAGGAAGCCAGGGAAAAACAGTGACACCGCTGGGATTGCCCAGATTTTACCTACTCCTGGCCTTGTGTGGCTTCATATTTCAACCTGGGTAGCCCTTCAATGCTGTTATTATAACACAGAGACCCATACACAAGAAAAATAAAGCTATCATTCAATGCTGCGCTGGTGCCTGATGGCATCTTGGTCTTTAGGAACTTCTATTGGTCTTCAGGACATGTTTTCGAGGACTGTGGTAAGTTTTCAATGCCTATATCTGCATCTTTACAGCTTTGGTTGGACTCCAATTATTAAGTTATGAATTCTCGCAAAAAAAATATGGCTTATCATGCCTATATTTGATTCATTCAGTGTTCTACATTTCCTCCTCTGAATCCTATAGACTCTCCCTAGTGACTTCCTAGAGTTTCAACTGGTGATTTGGTTCATTTATTAAGCTAAGTACTAGAGCTCTCCAGTCTTAGCATGCTTGCAGATGGATGAGCTGTCTATGTCTGAAAAACACTAACCATACGTATATGTGAAATGCTACTGACACAGAGAGTTGGAAGGCAATAGGACATGTCAGAGGACCAGTAGGCAGAAACCAGAAATCTTCAGATAGGAGACTGGTTTATGGACTTGTTCTGTGCCCATGGAATGGGGGGGGGTCTCCATCATTTCATCTGTAATGGGTAAAGCAAATTAATAATGGTAAAGTTAATTAATAACAGGTAAGTTAAGTTAATAATGACACAGGCCTCACCTACCTTCCAGAGCTTTTGTGGGAAATCAGAGATTCAGTACAGACAACCTTGAAAACTATGAGGAGCTCTAAAGCCGTAATGCCTCATAGTCCCATCAGCTGGCTGTTGCTGCCCTGCTAGCCCTTTGCCTCATCCTCCAAATCATTAACTACCCCCTCCTGTTTTCTGTCTAGTCCTCCTCAATCTGTGAGATATAAGCATATATCCTTCTAAGAAGGCTGTTGATGTTCGAATGGCCAGAGCTATCTTTTTTTTTTATGTTTCTGCTATAACTCTCGCACTTCTTGGGAGCGCACATCCACAGAAATAATTCCAGAGGTGTGTTTGTGTTGGATCCGCCCTGACCCCAAAGTTGAGTAGTAGCTGGTTCTGACAAAAATGGAAAAGGTCTTTAATCTGGAAATGAAAATTCTAAAACTGGCCCGGGGCTGCCCCCTACTCCGGTGGTCTCTTCTGGGAATGGGTTCACTTTTTTTAGTTGAAATACAATTATTTGGGCTCCTCTACAGAGTAAGCAACAGCTGAGCTGTGCAGTTGCTAAGGCAGGGAGAGGTCACGCCTACTGTTTTGTGGGCATGTGTGCCTGAACTCTGCAAGGGCAGGGTGCTTTCTGAAGCTTTTCTTATCCTATGAGAAGAGAAATCCTCTTTACCTCTCTCTGTCCAATGCCAGTTCCAACAGCTGTAACTATTTCAATTTTAATTTTCTCCCTGCAGCTTCGTCTCTGCTTAATCCATTAAGACAACGGTTGAATGTTCCCTGCTCATAGATTTATAAAGTTGGAGGGGAGGGGCTTTGAAAAATGGTATCTAAATTGTAGCCAAATGTACTCTCTCAGGTTAAATTGCAAATAATTTTCTTTCAAACATCACAAACACTTTTTCTAACTTAGCTCAACAAATTGGGCCGAGGGGTTCCATTGCTTTCAGAAATATGATTCATTCTTCTTTTTTCTTTCTGTTCTGTTCTCCACAGTCCCTCTCCCCACTCACTTTTCTCCAAGAAATGTTCTTCAGGCTGATTTTTAGACACATTACACTGTCTGAAGCTTTCCTTGTTGAAGCTTTCATGAATAATCTGCCTGTCTGTGGAGAGAATCATCTCGAGAATTGGCCCCATTCTCACTGGGCTGGGCCGTAGAGGAGGGAGATGGAGGGACAGGAGGGAAGACTGCTTTAAATCAATCAGTTGACACTAATCTAATGTCTAATTAGCTCTGGGTGGGTGTGTGCTTTGATTATAGGAAGTGCCTCAGGCAGTGGCTGGCATTTGAAGAGTTGCTAGCCTCCTATCAATCACCCTTTGACAAGATCTTGAGGGGAAAAAAAAAAAAAACCTAAAAGGGTATGTTTTCCTGTATCATCTGCTGATTATCTGTTTCATGGTCCAAACTGATGCTTTGAAACTCACCCTTTTGCTCTTAGCAATGAGTGCTTGACCACAGAGAGAGGCAGACTTGCTCAAGTCAGCTAAAACCATCAGTTGCATCATATAATTACTTCCTGTGTCAAAAAATGCAGAATCCTATCAAATACCAGTTATGTATTTTATTGTTTTTTAAATCTAACATAAATACAGAAGCTCTACCTTTCAATATTAAGCTGAACTCTCAAAAGGAACAATTCAATATTATGGAATTGGTCCTGATTACAGCTTATGGTAAATGATAGATAATTGAATGAAAGAAGTAAAAACTTTAAATAAGAAATTGCTCTTATTGAAAATGGCATGTGTGTAATTATTTTCTGATTGTGTGAATTTTTTTCCATCCTTTAAATTCACTTCTTGAGAGGGGACAGATGGTATAGGAATTTTCCTAGAAGTGCCCTTGTGAATTTAAATGTTGCTACTGTTACTATTTCTAGTAGAAAGTTAGGAGGTTCATTTTACTCGATTGCTTTTATACGACCTGATTTTCCATAGTTGTGACCCACAGTTAAAGAACGACCGTCGGAGCAGAATTACTGAAGCAGTTTGGGTGTTCTCCAGCTTTTATAACAAGGAAAACAAGATTAATTGAGAGGTTAATTTTCTTCTTGTGATTATTGATCTTAGACCAAAGAGAAGTATTTTTAAGATATTGTTTTTATTTTAGATCTATTTGACTTACTTGTCTGAGTGCTTTTATCTTTCTAAGCTGTTGAATCTGTTTGATACAGGGCAGTGGAATGCTTATGGTAAAAGAGGCTACTTTTTGGGTAGAATCTGGAATAGAATACAACCTGAGGCTTTGCAGGGAGCTGTAAGCCTGAAATCCTGCTCATTCTAGTGACTAGCTGTGTGAACCTGAGTGAGGTACTTAACATTGGGGCAGCTCACTTGGCAAATAGATACCACGACTGTGGTACTTCACAGGGTGGTTATGCAAATCAAATAATAGGGTGCATGTGAGGCATTTAGCATATGGTAAGCACTCAATAAAATGTTCACTGTTATCATTGGTGTACATAAATATTCTTCCAACAGTCCTAGCTGAGTTTAGACCTGGACAAAAGGTGAGTCTAACATTAGAGGCAGAGACTGGAGAAGGAGCACTTACTCTTCAAGCCTTGAGCTTGGATCCTTATGACTGTCTGAAATAAAAGTAATGTGAGCCCACGAGGTCTCTGCATGAGTAGATACAAAACAAAGTACTTGCTATTCTTGATTCCAATGAGTTAAGATATTTCTTCAGAATTTTTCAAACTAGAGTTTCTTACTTTTATGTCAAAAAATTATAGTTTGACAACTTTACAAGGAAATTCCCATTGGAATTGTCACTGGTGGATTCCCTTAGTAAAATACTCCTTCTCCCTCCCCTGATCTTTCTTTTTCGTCTTTAATTCAAAACAAAATAAGGCAAACAATAACATCTGTATTGAAAAAGGCACTGGCTCACTCTCTCTCTCTCTGACCATCTACAACTTCATGCTTCCACGTTTTGTCAAAAATTGAAATGTAAATGACTCATTTTACAATGTTGTTTCATATCATTTCATTCTTACCCCCGTGATGCTTTTTAGAAGGGTTTACATTAGCATTAAAACTTTTGGATTTCTTACACATTGCTCTTATAAACTTTATTGTGTCAATCACTGAGAATATAAGAATGTCACAAAAGTGATCACTTGTGATATCTTTCCTCAGAGTACTTTGTTGAGAAGAAACTCCTCCACCGTTGAGTAAAGTTGCCTAAGTTGTTACAAACGTGAAATTTATGTGTTGCCGGTTCCTTGCAGGAAGGCTGTGGAAGAGTCTTTATTCTGAGCAGATTCTGAAAAGAACAGACTAACTTAGTAAAAACAAGAGGTAACTTGGGAGACAGGCTATTTTATTACTTTCAATTTGGAACAAGTGAGAATCCTGCTCCATAGCCTATTTTAAGCAATAGACATGTAATAATGACATATTAGATTAGTCACTATATTATATAGTGACTATTTTATCTAGTGACTATTTTAAGATTTGTAATCTGTTTTTTCCATATTTTACTGATCTAGTAAATCTCTTTGTGATTCTTTCAGTATAGTGAACATGAAGCCATAGGATGTATAGTTAAACAGACCTTCAGACCTGTGTGTGACACACACGTATCAAAAGCTGACTTACCTCTCTCGGGAGGCTGCTGTGCTATTACTTTTGGCAGTCTCTTTCCTAGGAATCAAAATCCCCTAACCCGGTCATCAATAGCAAAAGGAAAAGAGCAATCCTTGCCTACCAAGAGCCACGTCACCTTTTTGTTTTGATAAACTTTGATATAAAACTCTCAGCTGAAATTTGAACTCTAATACAAGGAGCAGTACAGAGGAAGTTGTTTTTCTTTCTTCAGGTGCTCAAGATGCACCGAGTTCGATAAAAAGTTCCCGGCTACTGTGGGAACATGTTTTAAAGCTTCAGTGGGAGGGATTTCATCCAGATTGTAGAAAACCCTTTCTAACCAGGAGGGTTATGTGTCATGGGAAAGCAGCCTTACAGCGGGGGCTATCAAACTTCCTGCTATGGGGATTTTATAATAAGAGCCAGGCTGGTGTCATTTCACACAAGACCTGCCCGGAGGTAGGGGGATGGATAAAATGACCTTTCCTGCCTCCTCCAAGGGCTATAACTGGTCCTTAATGAAAACCTGGTACCAAAGACTAGTGTGGTATGGAGCAATGCTTTTAAGGCCAAAGTTTAATTTTATAACAGAAATCGGATACTATCGATAGAGGGATTACACTCTTCTGAGGTGGATAAAATGACTTGGTCATTGGAGCTCATCCCAAGGGGCGCTTTAAGGAATATTCTCTGGGAACACATCCTGTGCTTGGCAAAGGCATTTCTTGATGATTTAATGGACCCTTTCCATTTCCAGGTCTTACAATGTAGGATTACCCCCCAGTGAACGGCTAGAGTCAAACATTTTAGTATCCACTTGGTAACAGACACCAACTGAGAATTTGGCCCTTAAACTTAACATTTGGTCCAATTTCATTGCTGCACATTGCTTGCACCGGTAGCTTCGGTGCTAGCCTTCCTCTCCCATTTGAATGAGAGGGTTCTCTTCACCATTGTCTTTAACATCGGTGTACAGAGTTATTCAGTTTCACTCTGCATTCCGAGGAGGTCGCTGCGAGCGTTTATTGGTGTTGCAGCTTATTCTCTGCGAAGTTAGAAGTCTCTGCTGCCTTTGATCTCGAGCCTGTTTACTTTCACAAAAGCCATAGATAGGGTTTACCTGGGGGGACATCAAACATGAGCAGTTTTGTACAGCGTTGTATGTGTGTGTGTGTGTGTACCTGGGTCACACCGGTGACGTTCCATGGGCCATCCAAATACATGGTTACCCTCTTGCCTTTTACTGTGGCTCTTACATGCTGTGCCTCTTAAAAGAGGTAGAATTGCCACATTTACTATTGAAATAGGCCACTGGGCAGGATTTGCAAGGGAAAGCTATCTGAGGAAGCTCTCTGGTCTCTCTCTCTCTTTGGTTTGTCTCTGTACATGTTGAATGCTGGCCATTTGAATTTCTGTTTTGCTGCCCCTGAAATGGATAAGGGATCACGCAATGGGGGCAACAGGAAGGGAGGGCCACGCAGCTCTGGCGGCAGGTGCCGGCAACATGGCCACCGCTTTCCCACACATATCAGGCAGTCCCCAGCGGCCTTGTGTTCTCTGACAACGGAATAGCTCAGCAGATCAGGTGTCTGCCAATTAGAAACTGGAAGAGAAAGAGCAACAGCAATAAGGGGGTGGACACTGGGTGCGAGGCAGGGTGGGGTGGAGCGAGAGGGGTGGTTTGTGACCTGCATCTTTTGTCATTCACATATCCAAAGCTCGGATGTGAAATCCTATCAGTGTTATTTTGCTCCCAATAATCGTGCTCCACTGAGATTCAGAGATGGTATCTGAGGATGAACACAGAGAGACCTTCCATTGTTCCTCTCCTGTGTGCTGAGGGGCGGCAGCTAAAGTATCTTCAGGTGGGACTGGATGGTTCCCAGGAGCCAGAGCCTGCAGGGAACCTGGCCAAAGGGCTCCCACCGGCAGCGTCTCTGCCTGCCTGGCCAACAGGTCCACCCTTTCCCTCATCTATCATTCATAGTTAATACACTGATAGTTCCTGTCCTGTCCTCAGCCCTGACCTGAAATCGTGATATTGACTTGGAGCAATTTGAGATCAGACAAGCAGAGGACATGTTTGTGGTTAAGGCATTATTTTCAGGGGCCTGTCAAAGTGTTTCCATATGAGGTTGATACCAGTTTTCCTAAGGAGCGCATGCAAGAGACACAATAAATATTATTTTGTTTCCTTTGGTAGATTAAAAAAAAACATTCTGATTGTGGAAAACATTTACAGAGCATGCAAAGTGTACTGGCACTGGACAAGAGATTGTTTCATTTTATTTGGTTTAGAGGCAGAGAGGTGTCATTTGGGGGGGCGATAATTGTTTTTCAGACCTGAGGATTGTGCAGGAATCTCTAAATGACATATATTTTAGTTCATCTTAATTTTTTGCATCATGAGGAAAGGGGGAGACAATTTTCTCTGCAAGCTGACTTGTTTGATCCCTATAGTGTAACACCTGCTTTAATAATACCTAACTTCACAAGGATGGTTGCATGCTAAGAGCTTTTGGACTGTCTTGCTACCCGTCACACTACACACAGACTTAATTCCTGTCTTCTTTGGCGAGGTCCTTATCTTCCAAGATTGGCAGCAAATGTCTCCTTTAGTGTCAAGCTTGCTGCAGCCCCACCAGGCAGAATGTAAGTACTCTGCTGCTTTCTGTGCGTTCATATAGAGCTTTAATGCACAATAATTATCTGTGAATATGGCTGTCTCCTCTCTGGGTGATGAGTCTGTCTGGAGTAGAGGGCTTTTCTTCTTTTTTAATTCTCTCACTGTCTGCTGTGGTACTCCATAAATACTGATTGATGATCCCAGGGATGAATGGGTCTTTCAGAAGCGAGAGTGAATCTGGCTGAGAGATGGGATTCTCAGTTCCCTTTAATGATTTGCCATGGGTTAGCACAGGAGCCCAGACTAGGAAGGCTCTTAGCAAATATTCATTTCTTACTAATAAGTGTTTTAGTAAGTAAATAAGTTTGATGGCAGATTGATAGAGTTTTTGATATATGTTTGGTCACGTATACCTAATGATGATGATGGTGAAATGTCAATATTAATAGCTAATACAAAATGTTAACATGTGCTGGTCACTCTGGTAAGCAGCTTTATATATGTAATATAATTTCCTGGTTATAAGAATGCTATGAGATATATACTGTACTGGTGGTGTCATGTTAAGGATGAAGGATTTGACAGAGAATGGTTAAGTGATTTACTCAGGATCTCAGTATTAGTGAGTAGTGATGTCAGGATATGAACTCAGAAATATTGGTTCCTGAGACTATATTGCAGTATAACTGTTAAATAAGGGCCCAGGGACATGGTCAAGGATGTTCTAACTTTCTAGAGCAAGGGGAGGATTTGACTTTTGTTCTCTTGCCCTACTAGAACCGCAAAGGCATTGAGGACTTCTGTTTCTGTATGGTCTATAAATGGCCTTAAATCTTCCATAGGCCAGGGACATATTAAAGGTATAACACTGGCTAGTTTGGGTCCCAGTCTGAATGAAAACAGTCAGCTGGGATTCTGGTTGTGTCTCTAGAGTCAAAAGAAACTTGTGGGATTAAGTGGTTTTCTGGAAAATGTTGGCCAAAAACCACATTCACCCCAAATTGCCATATGAAAGAAACACATGGGTTTTCTTTGAGATTTGAATAATTCCAATGGTAGCCTCAAGCTTCTATTTCCCTGTATTTGTGTGGAGTCAACCAAAATAGCTTTGTAAAAACAACAAAAAGTATGAAAAATATATGCACCTTGTCTTCGGTCTGCCAGTTGGAAGCTGTCTTAGAACACATGGACAACAACAGAAAACAGTGATTTTGGTGTTGACTAGGTTTAAAAATGCTAAAGACAGTGCTTATTCCAAGGTGTCATTCTCTTATATTTTGTTAGTTTTAGTGTTTGTGTTGGCATACTTTAAGCATTGCATTTTTATACTTCTCAAATGGAAATACACTCATTTATTTTTCCAAAGATATTTTTAATTGTATCTGATGTTCAAATGTGCCAAATTCTGACAAAGAGGAGAAATACTTGTAGTTTTAAAATAATATGGTTATAGTTTTGTGACTGACTATTGGAGAGTTTCTAATGTATTTTCTCATGATGTATTTTAGGAGATTAGAGATTTTGTAAAGGTTTATAGGAATATTGAATGCAAAGATAAAAATCCTTCCAATAAACTATTGCAAAATTCATTCTGAAATGAAAAACAATGGTCTACATCTGCCTATTAATTATATTTTCCTGTGACATGATATATATATATATATATATATAAATTATAATGCTTTGTTTCATTCCTTAATGTAGCTGCTCTTTCTTTTCAAATGGGATAACAAATGGAGAAGATTAATCGAATTGTGCTACCATGTTTGGTCTGAAGAGTTTTGCTTTCAAACCATGTCTCACAATCTGGGTGTGGAAAGGATGTGAATAAGAAGGCAAGACTTTAAACATGATTGATATGGAGCAATTGCAGCATTATTTGGAAACACCTGTATGGAAAAGCATTCTCAGCTCTCTCATTCGCTGGAAGAAAAGTACTGGTGAAGTTTTAAAGAATGAAACTCAGTCATATCTGATATTACTTAAAATTTGTCCATTACTAAACTCTTTTAAAACCAGTAGCTGGTGACAATCTATGCTAGATGAGCTGTACACTTTTACTTACTGAGTTATTTAGAATGTTTAAAATATTTCTTAAAATATATTTTAAGCGAGGTATAGAAGTCCAAATTACATAGGAATGTTTGCATTCTGAATTCACTTAAAGTAACAGAATCATAGAGCTTAATGAGTCAGTTTAAAATGACAAATTCATAGAGCCTAACATGAGAAGAAATCTTGGATAATTCTTAGTCCCTTTAGAGTGGTATAACCTAATAGCATAGATAGGAACTTAGAATAACAGACATTTATTTCTTATAGCCCTAGAGGCGAAGAAGTCTACAATCAAGGAGTAGGTAGAGTCAACTAAAAGTGGGAAGTGGGGCAACTTTCTGGTTTTCAGCTGGTCATCTTCTTACATCCTCACATGTGGAGTACAGGGAGAGAGATCCTCTCTTTTCCTCCCCCTAGTTTTATATAGTGCTGAGGATGAAATCCATGTCCCATGCAATCTAGTCAGGTGCTCTACGACTGAGCCATATCTCTAGCTCTTCCCCTCTCATTTATGGGGACTCCAACATCATTATCTAATTACCTCCTGAAGGTTCTATCACTATATACCACCATATTGGAGTTTTAGGCTCCAGCCTATGAATTTTGGGGGGAAGACACTTCCAGCCCATAGGATCATCCATCTCCCAGCTTGTTCACTGCTGCTGATGTACGAACACATCCAGCTGAGAACAGCGCAAACTTACTCAGATCAGCAGACCTGCCCAAGTGCCCTGTAAGTTCTTGAGCAGTGTTATGGTTTGTGTCAGATGTCTCCTAAAACCTCACATACTCACAGGGTGGGCTTTTAGAGTTTTTTCATTGACTCATAGTCCAACAGAATTATGGGTGTGAGTGTTATACTCCTGATCCATTTGGATTATGGGCATGAGTGCTATACCCTCCCTGTATTGGGTATAGCAGGGTGGGCAGTGTGCACACAATACAAGGGAGGGAATGAGGTCTGCTGGCTGCTGCGCCTCTGTTTGCTCTTGTTGCTTTTGCTGTCTTCCACCGCCACGAACTGTCGCCCTCTGCCATGTGCCACCCGGCCTTGGAGCCAGCCGAGTACAGACTGAAACCTCCCCAGTCTGTGAGCTAAATAAACCTTTCCTTCCTTAATTTTGGGCTTTGAGTATTTTGTCTCAGCAAAGAGAGTAAAACAGCAAATGTTTATTGTTGAAAGTCACTGAGTTTTGGGGTCGTTTTTTAGATAACATAACTGTGATAATAAAAATAACCCTCATATATTAAAATATTGGAGATAGAGACAAAGCAATGGAAGCACTCAGAAATTTCACAGGCCACATATAGTATTCAGCTCTACTCAGGTATGGTCAGAGCAGTTCTTAGTTTTAGTTATTATTTGGTTCCGTACGCCAGTGAATTTGGATACCCAAGTAGCTATCTTTTTCTATAATAACTACAGAAGATTGGTTGAATTGGCCTTGGAAATGACTAAACCCAGCCTATTAACTTCATAGGAAAGGAACCCAGGCCAGCTGAGTTAACAGATATACCTGCACCCACTCTGCCCATTGCTCAGAGGCTGGGCCTGCACTTTTTACTCCTTCCCATAAGATTTATTGATTCTACTGTCAGTGATATATACAAACAATAAAACACCGCATCAATACTGTATTAAATGAGATTATAACTAGCACCACCATATATTATAAAAACAATTCAACTTCTTGATGTGGCATAATCCTGTGATCTCAGCACTCTGGCAGGCAGAAGCAGGATGATCTCAAGTTGGAGCCCAGTCTGGGCAATTCTGCAATGTAGTAAAATCTTGTCTCAAAAAAAAAAAAAAAGAAAAAAAAAGAAAGGTTCAACCCCTAGTAGTAGTTGTAATAATAATTCAGTACTTTCTACACCTTTAGCCATACTTAGGTACCATTTACAGTAAAATGTCTCTGTCTTGGATGTGGCGACGTTTAACTTACTGTAATCAACACAGTATGTCTGCTTACACAGGTTTCTCAGGTAAATGGTGATTATTGAATAAATACAGCTGAGGGATTTCAGTGGCGAAGCAAACTTACTTGCCTCGCCACTCAGATACCTCGTCCTGTGATGCTGATAATGCAATCTGTCACATGTGGGAGATGTCACACACAGAGCTTGGCGCATTACTGAACAACTACAAAAGTACCTGAGAGCCTGTGCCATGCCCATGAAACACAGCTCAGAGCAGTTTCCTATGGGGAGTAAACTGTCATTTCTCACCACATTAAATTTTATAAGTTTCAAGCGAATGGAAAATGGATTTTATTATTTTCTCTCTCTCTCTTTCTCTTGTTTTGCCACGAATGTTTTATGGCTGCAAAAACAGAATTTGTGGTTTCAACTGTTCAAGTTTGATGCAGAAAGCTATGGAAGCTCTTATGTAACCTGATGGCCTGAATAATTATAAAAATATTTTGCTTTCCACCCTTTCTAAGCTTTAGCAGCAGAAAAAAGAAATAGTGTATGCAACCTTTTGACCACAAAATAATAATAATAAGAAAGGCCCTTTTACAAGGTCTGCTTCTACACCTACACTAAGATGCAAGAACTGGGGCAAGCCACTGCTGAGGGGCAGGGCTAGTGCCCTGCTCTCATCAGAGAGTGGCTTTCTCAAGGAAGGGGGGTAGACACAGTGAGAAGGACAGCCAGGGGCAGGAGGCAAGGGGAGAAATGGAAGAAAGAACACTTACTAAGGCTTCAGAAACAAAGGGTCCTTTAATCCTTTCTGAATCCAGAAATCACATTATATTGATCTAAAATATATGAGTTGAAAAAAGCATGTGTATTTCTTCTGATGTACAGAAAACATTACTTCTATGTACTGAGAATAGAATGTCTGCTTAGGTTACTTAGTATGGTATCCCTCAGACGTTTCTAATACAGCATATGCATGAGCTTTATTTCTGAAATCTGGAGTCAGTGAGGCAAGGTCTTATAACGAACTCTGTAAAGCTATCTACCTATCTATGTATCTGTCTATCTTCTATAACATATAATACAATTAAATGTTGCCTAAAATATATAATTACATGTTTATCATTCTAGTTTCACTTCCAAAATTATTAAGCTCCATTTAAAATTGGTCTTCAACTCTTCCCTGTTTCCATTCTATATCCTTCATGTTTCTTTGCCATAATATTTTTTGTGAGTTTAAAGATCTACTTACACCGGCATGTATATGAACTATAAAGTGTTCTACTATAATGTAAACTCCCCCACTCATACCCTGTAGTCTCATAAACAAAAGAAAAAGGAATTGTTTGTCCAATTTGGGTTATTTTCCCTTTGTTGCATTCAGATATTCATAAATGCACTTATAATCATGAATATTCTCTTTAAGAAAACAAAAACAATCAAGAGGGACCCAGGAAACATTAACTTACTATTAAATCCAGTTTTCACCATATTACAGAATGTGTCAGGTGTGTGAGAAGAGTAAAATGTTTGTAAATGCTCTTGCCACATGTATCAGTAGACTGTTGTGTCTTTGGGGACTGAGACACTTTCTAGCCTGTTTTGATACTTTCATATTGGATTACTATTATACTACCAAGCAAGCATGTGGTGTGCGTTCAAAAAATGTTTGATGAATGATTAAACCAATCCAACAAGCTTTACTGCTAATAAATAGCATAAATTAGCAAATAATGACTCACTTCTTCTGATTCAGAGACCAAGGGGGCAATAATAAAGTACCTGCCCTTAAATCTGTCAAGTGCCACAGAGGTGTTGGGTTTCAGTAACAGAAATGGCACCGATCCAAAAATCTTCATGCAGGTTATTCCAACTCTTGAGGCCTGTTTCCCGATGGAGTATGCATCTGCTTCATGAGGTGGCTGCTTCACCCAGAAAGGATAAAGAAAAGAGGTCTATAGGCTTCAGAATAAAATGTAAGTATACAATACTATTATGGAAGCCACACATTTATTAAATTTGAACCTAGCTGTACTTGTAAAGTGACCTAGTAGAAGAACAGAAATTATATTAGAATTTATAATCAATACCAATGACTTTAGCTACCATGAACGAAGATGTCACAATGGTGGTTTGTAGCAAAGCTTCAGTCATATTCTAATGGTAATATTCAGGCTCTCGAATCTGACGAGCATCATGTGGAAATGCGGCTTCACTATCTTCTGCGACATCCAAGTTTGAATAAGTTATTTGTTATCTTAATGCTTCCAGTTTCACCTATGAAGTCATTAGGCTGCTGCCTAGCAGTATATACATTTAGCAGAGTGACTTTAAATTTTAAACTGTGGATTCCCATCACCTGGGTTCATAGTCTGCTTCTGTTATTTAAAATAGGTGGCTCAACATAAGCAACTCATTCAGCTTAGTGCTCATTAAGGAGCTGACAATACCATTTTGTGAATCATGGTACACGCTGGATCCATTTTAGTGCAGTTACTAATATTATTGCTGTTAATGACTTATTTTCATGCTTATGCAAGTCATTCAGAAGGGGTGTTATGTTAGAAAAAATTACATACTGCTTGTTCCATCTTTGGTTTTATTTTGTTGTCAGGGGTTATTTTTCTCTTTCTCATACTTAGAAAGTTACTCTAATTAGGGACGTGGATTATTTTCACTGTAGTTCATAAAAAGGCAAGCTCTATCAATGATGGGACACGCTACCATGGGGCCAGCAAAAGCTAAAGAAGGGACTGATCCTGCACTGGTGAATGCTGTTCATTATTGGATGGATCCCATGTCCATCAAATTTAAATTCTGGTGATTAACCATCCATGCTGTTTTGCTAATAATAGTTCTTCTGTTCAGCATGAATTGAGCTTGGGGGCTGATGGAGTCTCCTTTTCAAACCAGCTCTTTTGGAAATCCTTCCTAATGGAACTTTGCTCACAGAGCCAGAGGACAATGCTACCAAGTAAGTGACCAGCTGGAGTGAAAGAGACGGCAAAGCTAAAAGGCATATCTCATTCTGGAGAAAATTAACCTCCCCGTTTTGCCCAGTAATTGATTCCATCTGACTGAAGAGTTTCATTCTCGACTGTGACTGTCATTTAGAGAGCTGGGAAGCAAAAGCCTGTAATTACAGTCATGCAACCCTGTTATCAGAGCTGGGGGAGGGCTTTCCTCTCCTTCTACCCTGGTGATCACAGGTGAAGCTGACCAGCGAGGGAGGAAGGAGAGAGGCGAAAGTAGATTGGTGGCTCTCTTCTCCATGAGAAAGAGCCCCTAAGGCAACAGGGACCGTGGAGGAAAGGTCAGAGGTCACTAGAAGTCCTCTTGAGTTTTCTTGATAAGAACATAAGGGGACCAGAGCTTTCTGCTCGCCTGAAAATTCTTCTCTCTGGGGAGAAGTTTTGCCTAGATGTTGCTAGAAACATCCAGGGATTATTATCAGGAACAGAACTGGGCAAATCACTGCAATACCGTCTATAACATGGCATGAGAAGCTGTGTAGCTAATTTTGTTACATCCAGCTTGGGTCTTCCCACTGAGTCATGAACACTGAATTTTACAGAGTACTTTATGGAGACTGAAATTGTGGCTTATTCTAATCTTCTGTGTGCACAGAGCAGACGCTATTGAAATTCACAAGCACTGTTTTATTGTCTTGATTAGGTGAAGTGTGATATTTTTGCTTTTTTGCCAATGTAGACAAAGGTTTGTGCTGTTCAAGGATGAAGAAAAGCTGAGAAAGGCAAGATTGCCTGTTTGAGCAGTGTGTCTGGTGCGAGGAAGTGGCATACTCTTTTCTGGAGCCTGATATCTCTTAGTAATGCAACTAGCATCTTGGAGTGGTATTTGCAATGGAGAGATTTGTGTATGAAAACCACAAAACATGTACATGTCCCTACACATTCCCCACTCTTAAGTGTCTTGGCAGCATAATGACACTGTTTTTTGCACACAGACAAGTGACCCCAGGGAAATTAAAATGGTATGCATCATTAAGATCATACAACTATGAGGCAACATCCTTAATTAACTGCAGTGAAACTACATTCATAGCTGTGAAGACATTGCCTGCCTTGGCAGAGGAAATCTAGTGGCTAAAAAGGAAATAACACTTTTGATACTGTTAATTATAAATACAGATAATGTAACTACTTTTACTAATATTTATACCTAATATTTGTATACTATTTTACAGGTTACAAAACACATGCTGCTAACATCATGTAAAGCTAGGTATTGGTTTGAAATTAGAAGCTATGGTCAGGTCAATTCAATTACAGTTCACTTTTTAATTACTTACCAGTGATGAGGATATCTACGGGCACCCATGTTTTTCACAAATAACAAAAGATTTTAAGAAGGTATAAACTTAGAGTTTAAGTACAATCAGAAGAACAATGTATTAAGAAGATAAATGTTAGTGGCTGATTTCATGGAGGCAAGAGAATTACAAACATCGGCTACTCAAGGGAACATCAGTGATGTAAGGAAAGGTCTTCACTAAAGAACATTGCTTTGTTGTTTGTATCTTTACATGTGGTCTTTAGCATGTGATAGATGAATCTATGTGTAGGATAGAGTGTGAAAATTTGATTAAATGTCCCAGGTAAGAATTTAAGAAGAAATATATAGTCTACCCCACACTATCTTTTTAGGACAAGGTGAGATTCATGTTAAAGTTGGGAAATGATGTAACCAAATATAGACTTCCTTCTTTCTTCATTACAAAAATAGATAAAACTAATTTTTTGTATATTTGAGAATAAGCAAATTGCATATATTATATCGAAGTGAAACGTAGAGGTGATATGTGTGTGTTGGCTACTATATGCCAACACTCAACTAATACTTTTGCTATTAGCTTCTCACTTTCATGTGTTTAAATATATTCATTTGTTACAAAAGGGGCCACAAAATCACTTAAGCTTTCAGGGTTGCTGCGTTAAGAGGGCGTATCTATAAACTGATGTACAGTTGCATTTACTATAGTTTTCTTTTTTTTCCCCTGTTCTCTTTCCTAAAACTATTTAAATTCGCTATTCATTTAATTATTCGTATAGATTTCTGAAGTTGGAACTGTGAACCGAGCATTATTTTTAAATGATTTCAGAGATATAAGTGCACGAATTTTTGGATAAGAAAAATTCAATTCAAAAAGCACAAAAGTGAGACGCAGTGATTCTTTCTCCTCTTCTGTCTTCCTCCTGGCTCTTAGTGGGCATTTCCAGAGCCAGCTGATGTTAGCAGCTTCTTGTGATCCCTCTCAGAGGTGTAAGGCATTGGAACATACCCACGTTCCTCTACGTATATGCAGGCAACTATATGTGTGCATATAACACATGTATTTAGTGCATACACTTTCGTCTCTTTTCATGAAGATACCACATGTTTCATGTACTGTGGTAGAATTTGCTTCCTTCCCCTTAATAGAATATACTGGAGACCAGCCTTTAATAATATCCATAATATATCCTAATTTCTTTGAAAGCTGTATTGCTGTGTTGTGTGAATACACCATATTTTATTTAACCAACTAGATACTGTGAGTCCTTTGTAATTATTTTTTTCCTGTTACAAACCATGTTCAATATATTAATCGCTCTCTTTTCCAGTACTTCCTCATGAGCATTGCTTTATCTTCTGAAGACAACATCTCCTGGTCACTGGAAAGGGACCAATTAAACAGCCTCTATGGCTACTTTCCATTTCACTAAAGGGAACTGGAAGAGAAAGTAGGGAGAAAACCACAGAATGGACACCAGGGCAATGCAATTATGGAGGTCAGGCAGCATACTGCTGGGACTGCTGGAAGGCTGAGCCGAGTATGGAAAAATCCCAATTAGATGATTAATTTAGGTACTGGGTGTGCTTTTAGCCTATGGCCATGGAGTCAGGAAAAGAAACAATTACCTCTCCAAATTGCCATGCTGGACTGATTAATTTTTAATTGAGTCTTGTTAAAGGCATGGAAAACTGTGACATATATAACCTGCAGAAATAGGCCTGAGTCCGTGGGAACCACTCTCCTCCCCACAGGAGCCCATAGAATCAACTGGAGAGGAGAGTGACTCAGAGAGAGCCCGAAGGCAGGTGGTGACAGTGACACGGAGAGGCCTTGAGGGTGGGGAGAGAGCCACCAGGAAAGAGACAGAGGATGCCTCGTTCTTACTGACTGTTCAAAGTGAGTAGCGGAGGGAGGTTATATGGAGAGCATGAAGTGATTTCGAGAGGACTGTAAGTCTATCTAGGATGCTACAAAGCACCAAACACGCTCAGGTGACATCCTGCAGGTTTGGGGTTATCTAAGGTTTTGTGGAAGTAGAACTATTCGACAACGATATTACATCCACAGTAGCACCAATGCGCTGAAGATATTCCACTGAGTCTTTTATGGTTGTCAAGCTTTCCTGGTTCCGTGGAACTCTCCAAAACTGAAGAGTGGCTGTGAATAGACTCCTCAGTGTAGGTTGTTTACATGAACGTACCGTGCACAAGTTCGTCCGAATTCCTTAGAATGTTGTGCTTTTTGGAAATTTCCTCTTATGTCACTGTGGTGCATTAGTATCAAAGGGGTACTAGTAATGAACAAGAGCTATGTGCTATCTTATGCAAATGTCACAGATGGCATCATCCCCATCTTACAGATAGGAAACAGAAGCTCGGTAATTGGAAGTAATCCACAATCCACCCAGAATCACATAGTAAGCCTTTGGCAAGCCTGGCAGTTGGAGGCAGGTATGCCTGCTTTCTCTTCCGCTACACTTACAAGTAGTAGTTTTGCTCTCCTGGCTGTCACTTCACATTGTATCCAGGTTAGACCTGGTCTTAATGCTCTGTGGTGGTGTCACGTTTGGAATTTGGGTGTCAGATATACACAGACTGAATCCTAAGGCTGTTACTAATTTCTCTGTAACCATGAAAAATCATCTGTGCTTTCATCTGTGAGAGGGAGCTTATGCGTGTGCTAAACTCTTTCAAGAGTTTAGCACATGTCCATCAAACGGTAAGAATTCAGGAAACAATGCCACCATTTCTTGTATTATTATTACCATTATATTATTATTATTGTTACATAGATCTTGGGGTGATCTGATCTCTGTTCTCTAAAGGGAAACCACCTGAAGGATTGATTAACACAAAAAAGCAGAGAGTAGAATAATGCAGTCATTAACTAACACATGTGAATAATACACTAATACTCAGAGATTACTTTCTAGGCCAGGATCAAATCGATGGTTAAATGGAAGTTACAAGAGCATGTCTAGGAGCTACTGTTATAAAATCAGCACATATAGAAGTATGTGAAAGAAGAGTGTTAAGTATCTCATTATGATAAATTAGCTTATGGTTTAAAATTAACCATTTTCTTCTCTTAGCTCCTTGTGGAGAGTGCGTCTGATATGAAGGATGGTCATGTGACTGTTTAGCATGTTGCGGGGTAGAATGGCTTTCTGTGCCCCTCCATGTGGACTCAGTGATTATCTTGGTTTGGCCGGTGGAACCTACACAGGCAACATGATTCACTTGCATGGCTGGGGTTTGTTCTCTTGCTTCTTTTCTAATGCCATGAGGTGACCACACTTCGGCTGTGCCCTTGTTCCTTGGAGACTGAGAGACATGTGGAACAGACCCAGACTCAATCTAAATTTTAAGCTGACCTTTCCAGCTCAGCCAGGAGCTTTGTCTAGTCAACTTCCAGCTCAAAGGAAGATGCATGAACTCTTAATAAGTGTTTACCAATATTTCACTCAGATTTTGTAGTCATTTTTTTTTTGCAAGAATGCACGATCAATTCCCTAATGAAACTGGGCAATCCACACTGATGGACCGCTTAGGTTTTGTAGGCAAGTAATTCTCCTGTTGTTTGTATGAAGCTAGAGCTTGACTTGTATCCTTGGGTAAGTCAGCTGGGTCTTCCTCTGTCTACTTCTCCATTTGAAGAAGAAAGATATTATTTGCCACCTACCTTTCCCCAGGGGTCATAAATTAACAGTTGAAAAACTCTTTGAGATCTCCCATGAAAGGTGCAATTTGAGCATAAGCATGCCTATTATTTATTTTTATTATCCATTTTAAAATTGAATACTTAGAGCAAATAGATTTTCCAGCCACCAAAAAGGAAGTTTCTTCTATGCCACAACATATTATGTATTGGGCACTCTCCAACTCTAGACTATATTTCCCATTTATAGCACTAATTTAGATGTTTATGGGTCTGTAAATGTATTCCATTTCTCCTGGGGCTTCTGAATACCTATAATAGTCTAATATTTTGGAACACTAAAGGATGCCTTGGGCAAAGTATAAAAAAAAAGAATAAGAAAAGCAGAGAAAGAACCGAGTAATGATAGAGACACTTTAAAAAAGTTCAAGTAATACTTTTAGACTCCCAGAATTACTCAGTGATATACTCAAATTTGCGATTATTGTCTCTCCTCCGTGTTTCAAATTATCACGTTTATTGTGGGCAACTTTGGGGAATGATGGGAGCAACATGAGAAATGCATAGACAGTGACAGACTCAGAGTAAAAGTCACCGCGGTGCCTTCAGAATGATAACAGAGAGAGCTAGTGGAGAAAGGCATGGAAATAAAGGCGCAAAGTGGCCTTTTTCTGTTTCTCTGTTGCTTATTTCCGTAATCTCTGTTCCAACACTGATGCTGATCACTAAAATGTTCACCTAGCAATGAAAAAGTAGCACTTTCTTGATGCACCCTATGGAATTATCTATGTGATTACTTAATTACTGCGCCCAGCTCTAAAGCTTTGCACTGGTAATTTGAATGAGCGTTGGCGTTATGGAGACTAGAGAGACGCACAAGCGTACACTCACGTAAGGTTCAGGAGCAAAGAAAAGTTAGAGACAGGGGTCTTTGCCCAACTTGTATTGAACCCTGCTTGTGGCCCTACTCTCTGTGAAGCTGTAGAAGCCAGTGTCTTTTTAGAAGTTGTGAAATTCAAGTGACATTTGCAAAAATGTCTCTATGTTGTTGATATCCCTGTATGGAAGGCTGATATCTTTATCAAGCATTCTCAGCTACCAAACAACACTTCAGACATAGAAGAAGAAAAAGCTGCTTATGTGCATTAACTTCCCACTTAGGAATCATGCTGAATTTGGCTTCTTTACCCCAGGGGGCTCACACCATCATTAAGTACTCTCCCAGTGAACTCGGAGTGTGCGGAAGCCAGCCGACACAGGCTTCCTCTCAGGCCACAAAACTCCAGCCTTGAAAGCATGTGACAGCAGCACCTGCCACATCACGGAAGAAGGGTGAAAATCACTTTGAGGAAGCATTTTAAACTCTCAATCAGCCCTTGATTAGCTACCATCTGTATACCATGGTGTAGGGGAAGCAGGGATCCCTATGCCTCTTTGAATTTGGAATAATATCTATGTTTTCAAAGACAAGTTAACTTGTGCAGTGATTTATACTTACGGAGGCAGTACATTGGAGCTGATGGACCTGAGAATCTCTTCATTCTGGACCCCTTAATCTTCTCTTTGCTATTTTTAGCTATGTGACTTTGTGTAGGTCATTCCATATCTTTGAGACACAATCTTGTCAATTTTATAACATGAGTGTAACACCAGGGGGCATTATTTTTTTTTGAATTATGAAACTTAAAAGCAGCCTGTATCTATCAAGTGATTGATCTAGCCATCTACCCATCATCCATCCACTTACCACCCATCCATCCATCCATCCATCCATCCATCCAACTACATGTGGTGCTCACCAATCTTTCATTAAAATAAGTACTTGAATAAGATTATGGTTAAACTTGGAGAAATAAATACACTATTAGGCAAGTTGGACAACAAAGAACATTTTTATTTTTTCCCAATGCTTCTAAACATAAAGGAGCACTTGTTATGTTCATAGAACACTAGGGAAGAGAAAATATCTTTGGAGAGTTTCTAGAATGATTTTGGTTTTTGTCTTTTGTTTTCGGGGATCTCTAGGGCAGAGAGGCAGGGAATATGTGGATAGTAGCCCATGGGTAAAAAACTTCTGTGGCAAAATGTATAATAAAAACTCTGCAGTCATGTTAGAGCTCTCCAGCCCATGAAAATTCTTGTTACTATCTTAAGAGAAAATTGAAGATTTTAAAACAGTACCATATTTCTTGATTGATAAAACATGTTCTGATTCATTGCAGAAGTTAACAGAGGAGACCGTTTAGAAGGTTGGTACCATTTCACAAGGTTGGGATGATGCTTTTATTATGTGACTGCAGTTTTTAAATTTCATTAGGTAAGATTTTTTTCTCCACTGTATTTTCATGGCTATCATGCATAGTGTTTCACAAAATTTAGATATTTAAAAAAAAAAAAAAGCACACCTTCTACGTTATCTTCTGTGAACTGGATTTGAACTTGAGAATAGGATTTATGGATTACTGAGTGACTGACCTAATGCAAAAATCTTCCATTTGTCCTCAGCAGGCTGAGATGCAGACTTTTATTGACACCCTATTGGAGATTTAATATCCATCTCTTGTTGGTACTGTTATCCTTGAGGCCAGCTCTCTGTGTTGAGCCCAATTTTTTTGAATAATGTTTTCCTGGTTATCAGATAATCATCAGGAAAACATTAACAGAAAAATTCTGAATTCTGTTCTCTACAGCCCCACAGAAGTCATTCCTGCCCGCAAGAAAGCTTCACATTGCAGACCTAATGGAGAATGTGGCTCTAAAGAAGGAAGACTTATTTATGTTTCTGTAGAGAATAAAAATGGTACTTATCCAGATCTCTTTCCCAGACACCTTAGTAAATTGTGCCTTCCACGGGCAGACAGCTAAATCTTTTGGTGGGTGCCAGGTTGTGTTGGTGCCACATTGAAAACCACATGCTTCACTAAAGGGGGTGATCTAATGAGTTTATTTCTTGGTCCGGGTTCCAGCGACAGGGCTATTGAGTGACTTCACTGCAATCAGTATTGCTGACTAATGCCTGTATCAACACCTACCGCTGCCACCACTGGCTCTTTAGTGATTTTACGTTTAGTTTGATTTCTCCAGACAGAACTTTTCCACATCGTTGGAACTAATTGAGGTAATGGAGAAATTATTCTGGTGCCAGAACACTCTTACTTTCGTTTGCCCACTTCCCCTTCAGTATTGAAAGACAACAATGCTCACAGTCTCTCCGTATTTCTTTATAGCTTAAGAAGGAGAGCTTGATCCTGTTGCTGCTGGACCTAATGGCTTTAGGGCAACAAAGCCTGGAAAACAGCTAGCATCTGTCACTCTTGGCTTGTCCAGGCTGCAGGGTCGGCAGCATCTGCATGTCACACTCTTGAGCTGCTTCTCACTGGAGACTTGGGATCCCCTCTATTGTTCCCAAGAGTGACTACAGGAAATCTTCTAATGTTTGCTAAAACAACTAGCAGATGGAAACAAATATTTTATAAGAACATATTCAACCTTAATTATATGCATTGTCTGCCAATGTTTATAGCATCTCAGAGGGAGTTTGGAGGTAAGACCTAGTAGACCAAGTATGGTTTTGATTATGTTTTTTCTTTTTGTTTTTATCAAAAGTGGAATAATGCCTTTTACTGATTTCTCATCTCCTCTTCTGCCCCACGATTCATGTCCCCAACTCAAGTAGGCGGAAAGGAAAATTCCTAGAGAGTGTGGCATGCTGAAAAATCTTTGGGTTTGTTTCATATCAACAGTTAGGGGCTCAGTAAGCATGTGGGGTTTAGTTTTGGTGGACCACAGTGAGCCTCTCAGAGCAGAGTCCTGTCTGGTTTAGATTTAAGAGAGTGCAGGAGGATGGAACATCCTTTCCACAGTCCTCAGAATCTCCGCTCAGCACATTATGTGTTCATTCTCAAGGGTGAGAGGGCAATTAAAGATTAGTGGGAAATGTGCATGTTTATTTGAGGCTGGAAAGAAGAATCTATAAATTCTAAATAATGATGGCTTTCATAACGTTCAGCTGGAGTATTGTGTTGGTGCATTTCTCCGTGTGTTTGCCTTCTCCTTCTGGTAGTTAATCTTGCATCTTTTTCCTTGCTGTTGTTCAGTCATGGTGGGTTGCAGAAATGATGCAATTCTAAGCAACAGACTGCAAATCTGCTTCACTACCTATGAGCAGTAGCTGGCCAGCGCTGGGAAACAGGAGCAGTTAGGACTCAAGGGCTGGAGTGGGTGTTTTGCATTACTTGTGGGTTGTATTTCTCCACCTCACCTCTGACCCCTTTTACAAAGTTAATTGAGAATTGGCCTTTTTCAAACGGACTACAGGAAATTGACCTTTGTGTTCACGCTATGTTAGGAAAAGCCTGAATGAAGAGCAAATCAGGGGGCGAAATGGGAAATATCTGGCCCCTACAGCCACACTGTGGCACAATACGAAATGATCATTGAATTCCTGGTATGATCGCACAGGCCATGCTATTTGTGGAATTGTTTCTCTATAGAAATTACAGCAGAATGTGTACCATAGGCTGGTAGTTTAAAGATTTAACAATCTGAAAATATCCTTTCAACTAATACCTATTCGGTAGATTCTGTTTCCACTGGAGCCTGATTTTTCATTTTTACTTACCAGTAGGCAAAGCTGCGTAGGGTCACTTGTGTAGAAATCTGATTCCAGGAGTTGTCTGGTGTACTTGGTATCCTGGGAAGAGGAAAGAACAGTTAGGAAAAGTACATTTATTCTGACCCATATAATCCTGGATTCAAAACTTGGCTCTACCACTGATTTCTTGAGTTATTAAGTGAAAATCTTGCATCTTAATGCTTTGTCTGTAAAATGAGAACATTTGTAAGAAGAGAGATTGCCTGAGGAGTAAATGAATACTTTTATGGGTTTAGCACAGAAATGCTTCACACCTTCAAGTGCTTATTCTGTGTTAGCTACCTCCTATGATACCAGGATCTGGTGTTGGGGAGAACATTCAAGAGCTTGCCTTTCTGGAGGTTATACCTTTTAGGGCGCCGACAGCTTCTTTCCTCTTTGTGGAGCTAAGGAGGATTCTTGGTTCAACTAGCACTACTTGAAATGCAGTAGCAAGGGAATTGATGGTTTTTAACTAACAAGCCAGCATGGGAAGTGGCTTCTTAAGGTCCACAGCTGGATTAAATAATTCTGGGTCAGAATCTAGATTTCATGGTCTGGTGGCAAGGTCAGGCTGGGCTTGCAGACTGAGTGCATGATTCCCGCTCAGTCTCAGACATGCGCCCTACCTCCACCTCAGTCTGAGGCTTTGTCTTGTTTATTTGTTTTACCTGAAAATTAGTACAATAGTACAATCAACCCTCTGTCATGGTGGGTTTTACATTCATGGATGCAACCAGTCTTGGATGGAAAATATTTAGAAAAATAAATGTCTTTATACGGACTGTTTTTCTGTGTCATCATTCCCTATACAACACAGTATGACAATATTTATATAACAGTTGAATTGTGTTAGGTATTGTAGGTAATCTAAAGGTGACTGAAAGTGTCCTGAGTGTGTGTGTAGGTCATATACAAGTGTTATGTCATTTTCTACAAAGGAATTATACCTGCTAGTTCTTGTCTGTAGAGAGTTCCCTGAGCCAATTCCTCACACTGTCAGAGGGGCAGCTATACTTTTAAAAAATTCTATAGATATATAATCTTCAGGCCAGATAAAATAGGCCGAGTGACATACAATAAAGTACATTTCATGTGTTTATTCTAACCTTATTTGTGAACCAAGGGGAAGAGATCCTCCATTTCAGCAAAGCTAAATGTACTGCTCAATTATTCACGAAAACAGTAGGTACTTCTAGAGGAGTCTGTAAGTTTAAATGCCATGATCCAAACTGATCTTGAGTAGAGACAGAGATAAAATTGAAATCATGCACAACTTACTGAAGACACTTCGGGGAGAGGAGTCAGGGAAAGAGAATTTGATGTACAGCCTAAGGTCTTTAACTTTGTGGTAGAAACAGAGGACTTTAGACTTGGGTTCACATATCTGTTCTTGCACTTTATATTGTGTCAGTTAGCTAATGGTGCATAACAAAATGTACTGACCAAAGCTTCAAACACAATCATTATCCATGTGTTATCTGGGAAGTTCTGCTGTCTTCGGGTAGTTCAGACGATATTGGTTGGGCTTTCTTAGGCCTCTGCCATTGCTTTGAGCATCAGCCAGGGTCAAGTTAGGCTTACTCAGTCTACTATTGCTTTGAAGTGGCCTCACTTTCCTGTGTGATGTCTCACAGTGGGCTGCCTGTTGACTCCTGTGATGGGTGTAACTAGGCCACTATGACACTTCACCCAAACTTCTGGCTTCGCTTTGTTGATGGAAAGTTCTGGTCCACGGAGTAAAAGGGTGCAGAGAACTTCCAAGTCTGAGCTCCAGATGCCAGTTTATTCTTATGTAAAAACAAAACAGCAAGCTCAGATTAAGGGATGAAGAAACAGACTCTACTTCTATGTGCAGTTGCTAAAAAGATAAACTTTAATGGATTAAAGTGTTGAAGAGCTCCTTTTAGTGGATAGCAACACACGAATTGGGTGTCTCCAGACCACTACTGTTTTGGGGGCTCCACAGGGACTAGAGGAGAGAGTGTTACAAGGCTTTTATAGGACAAGTGTAGAAGAAAGACAAAATAAACATTTCATTAAAGCAGATCAGTAGCTTTATTTGGAGCCTCCCAGGTAAGTCTTAATAGTTTCTGATTGGCTAAAGCTTGAGTTTCCTTTTATTGTTCACACTGAGTTGAGTTTGTTTGGTTACATCAGCACCCAAGGGAGTGAGGCCTTCTCAGTCTAATAGTGGCCTCCCAATTCACTGTGTCAACAAAGGAGCTGCAAAACTGCCTTGCAGAGGGGGGTTCATGGGGGGTACATGGATGGTTTTGTAACCTACTGCGACAACATACTTGGATAAGTTCCTCATTTTCTCTGAGGCTAACCAGTACCTCAGGACTGTTATGAGCATCAGAGACACACACAGAACCCTGACTACTCTGTAAAACCTATGGGCAGACACTAAAAATGGTTACCATTACTATTTTCCTCCTGATTTTTAGTCACATAGAATTTACAATTTGGGTAATAAAAATCACTACAAAATGATCGCAAATACATAAAAACAAGCAAGATAAGAAAGAAAAAAATTAAAATCACTGCAGTCTCACATTCAGTTCTCAGCACCAGTAACAAGCCCATACCTTAGTTTTTTCTCAATTGCTGTCATTATTCTTACTGCTTTGAATGCGCCGGTCCCATGTGACACTAGTAGGTTAAACTGCCTTTGCTTGTGACTTCGAGGTCAATGCAGTCTAAAACTGCATTCAGTATGTACACCAAATCCTCCTCTTCTCACCCACCTGCCTACTACAAGCTTACCTACACATTATCTCATTTGTCTGCCTGTTTGTTAACAAACCCACCTTTACCTGTGACTCAGGTCTCTATGACCCCAGGACTGTAATTACTTTTCTCTGTTATCCAACTTACGGACTGGGGCTAAATTGCACTTCTGTTGCCCGTTTTAAGTGTTTCCAGTTTCCTTCAGGGAAGTCTGGCTGTCTTTGAGCAGGGGTTGTGGATCTGTGGGTCACCAACTGGGACCCATCCTTGGTCTGTTAGTAAGCAGACCTCAGAGCAGGAACGCAGTGAAGAGCCAGCAAGTGGAGCTCATTCGTATTTATAGCTTCTCCTCATTGCTCTTATTACTGCTCAAGCTCTGCTTCCTGTACCAGAGCAGAGGCAGCACTAGTTTCTCACGGCAAGAGGGACCCTACTGTGAACTGCGTACATGGAAGGTCTAGGGTATACAGCTGTGTACTCCTTATGAGAAGCTAATGGAATGATGATACAGATACATGTACAACGTAATGATGCTGAAGTGCATGATAAATGTAATGCACTCGAATCTTCCTGAAACCATCCTTTCTCCCCCATATATGAAAGAGTTGTCTTCTAGGAAACTGGGCCCTAGAGTCAAAAAGGTTGGAGACCACTACTCTAGAGTAAGGAATAAGGGTCCTCATTATCATCGCTATCAGCTTTGTCCCAGTCTCAACTTCCTCTATTCTACAATTTTATTGTTTTGCCACCTAAAGTTCTAGCCCTCTTCAAAGACGCCATGATGCTTGTCCTTGTGCCTGGAAGCTCCTTCCCACCCTGTCTTCAGAGCGATTGCTTTCTCATGCTTGACAACTCAGCTTGATCCTTACATTTTTTGTTACAGGGGAGTCTCAATGGTGCAAGCTGCTTAGCCTTCTCTGGCACGCGCATAATCTGCTTCAGCGCTTCTCACAAGACCTTATGGGTTGGTATGTCTGTTTCTGTTCCGGGACGCTCCACTTGACTCTCTGACAAGGGAGGAGACAGAATCCAGGGGCTTTAGTACCTAAATGAGTACATGGCTGCTCCCACCTGCAGAGAGACAATGGCATTTAAGATTAAAAATAAAGCAAGTAAGTGATAAAAGACTCTCCAGAGCTTTCCACCCAGCGCTGTAGAAGTGGTGCCCATCAGCAGAACAGATACTGAGAGTTAGAGGTCCTAATGGAGTCCACGCAGCAGAATGAAGGTGGTGGTCCCACGTGGCCGGGATGATGCCCTTTCCTGATAGAGAACCTGCAGTGGGCTCAGTAAGGACTCACCCAATGAATAATTGGATCCCAAGAGTGTGAAATAGTTGGCAAAACTGCCTGGTTCACGCTCACGCAGTCCGCCAGTGCCCCCTCTAACTCATTCTGACCGATGAAGGGAGCAGGAGCAATGATTTGAGAGGCAAACTGGGCACACAGGTAGTGAAGAGGTTCAGTAAAGAAACACAACTTAGAATATCCAGCTCCTTTGAAAACAAAAGTGATCAGAAAAACAGGTGACACTCAGTGTTGGCAAGGCAGCTGTGAAGCCAGTTAGTGCATAAATCATTCGAGTGCAGACTGCTTCACTTTGGCAATAGTATTCTTGCATGTTCTGTAACTTTAAATCAGCTACATCTTACGAGCCTACATAGAGTCCCTAAGACAGCAGACAGCAATGTCTGTCCAAGTAATACAAAAATACATTTACATATGCAGGGTAGGTATGTGTGAGCATGAGACAGAAAGACAGGTAGAAAGAAAATAATGACACCAGTGTCTTAGCAATACAAAGACTTGAATAATTATAGGATTTGTCTGTATTTTTTAAATATCTTACATAGAGTGTTTAATTTCTTTAATGTTAAAAATGGCAAGCAATCAGTGCAAAAGATGATGAAGAAAATAACACTATCATCTACAAACTAGGGCATTCTGTGTTTCACCCTAGAACATAGGGACTGCAGGGCTATGATGAAATTTACGCACAATGGGCTGTTAATGGCCCTGTGGATTTTTTTTTTTTAATTGAGGAAAAATTACTGCTACTGCTGCCTTCCATGTAGAAAATTGCAGATGTGGATTTTTTTTTTCTAAAAGCGAGTACTAGACACAAACAATAATATAGATTCTTTCAGAATCAAAAACTGTGTTTAGAATCCAAAAGAAATGTGATCGCTCTGGAAACTATTATTGCAAGTAATTTCATGTCCATTAGTTCACGCTTCCGTGTCTCCGGGACATGGTGAAGCCAGAAACAAAGTTTTGGATAAGATTGAAACTAATCTTACATTCACAGCCCACTCAGTGTCTCTGAATGAGGCACAGTGGAAAAATCAAAAAATCTGATACCCTCTTAAATTTAGATTCCCCCAGACCCTATGTTTGCCATGCTTTATTCGACTTCCCCATTGTTCTTCCTTTTTCGGAAAATGCTACATTTGGAGAAACGTCTTCTGGTCAGAATCTACTCTTGCTTCATCTCCCACTTTCCAAATAATGCACTATCATCTTATGGCATGCTTGAAGCCCACAGGCTTCCTTAGGTCTGGTTACAGGGCTGGGGTGACCTGGGGGGAACTCATGCGACAAAAGCAAAGGGCAAGCTGTCCACACAGCACCTCCGCTCATGACGTTCCATCTAGACTGAGACGCCGGGACCTTTCTACTTCTCTGGACTGAGGCAAACGTGGGGTTAATAACCGACGCCGAGGGCTTGGGTTAACCGGTGTTTTCCTTCACAGCTCTATGCCGTGCAGCAGACTGCCTGGGCTACTCTGTCCTTTCCAGCTTCATTTCTTATACATTTACTCACCACCATTTACCTTGGATGGGTTGGACTCAGTGCAGCACACCCGAGGCAGTGGGATTTGGAACCAAGCAGACCTGGGGAGACTGTTATCTCCGCTGCCTGGTAGCCATGGAACTCTGAATATTCTTCAACATGGGAAAAACATGGCTATTTTTGTGGTATCTCTGGGTGTTTCAAGACCAAGAAGTCCATCCATGCACAAAGTTCCGGTGGTGACCGTCAGATGCCTCAAACACGAGGATATGCTAAGCTGCCTATCACTTGTTTCTTCCTGAAGGGTGTGGTGGGGGCCTCCTCTCATTTCCGGTTCATCCATGCCTTCTAATTAAGAGGCTGATCATGGCTTCCAGGCGTGAGCTATTGGAAATGGAGCAGTCAGGGAACTTGTTTTACTACTAGTGAGGACAGATGTATGTCACACAGAAAATATAACGAATGTGCTTACCTTGTGCTTTGGATGACATTCCCTTCTTTTATTGCTTGTTTGTGGAGAGGACAGGGGGATAATGAGGAATGCCTCAAGGATTGACTCTTCTCCCCTTTTCCCACAGACATGAGGATTTCAATTTTTGTAGGCCCACCCTGATACTGCTGTGACATGTTGCTTGGTACCCTTGTCCCTTTGAGAAGAATGCTCTGTGTAATTCTCTCTCGCACACCAACATCTCTCAGGCCAGTCCAAACTGGTAGAATGACGAGGAGGGAGAAGAACATGTGAACTCATTTACCTTCACAATACCTCGAGAGCTTGACTGCAGGTTCCAACGGGAGGGTGTAGCTACCCATATGCCCTTGACCAAAGAATGATCTCCTACTGGGGAAGGTTGGCATGTTCGACCAAGCATGTAGCTCTGAGAGGTGCACACGTGGAACAGTTAGGGAAGAGCAGACAACCGGCAAGCCAGCCAGAGTAGCTGACTCAGCCCTGCAGATCAGCAGGGTGACATGTTACAGCCACATCACTCTTTCATCCTTACCAATATCTTAAAGATTCCATGGGATTAAATAACGAAGAAAGGATGTATGTTTCTAAATCCTCTTTTTCCTTTCTGCATCTTTCACACCCACTATCCTCACCTCAGGGGGCAAGCCAAGAATCACATTCCATATGGGGAACAGAAAATAACCAAAAGTGGACTAATGTTAAAAATCTTTCCCTTTAACGCCCTGTTTTTATCGATAACTTTAGCTAGTATTTCCAAGGCATCGGGGTCAGACACTCTGGGGAAAGACAGATTTCTTTATTGTGTTCCGGTCACTATGAGGAGTATAAAGGAAGGAATCACTCTTACAGATACATTTACCCACACTGAAAAAACTAAAGTAGCTATTGCAGTGAAGGAATCAGCATCATTCCTGATAGTCAGAAAAACAAAATTTGTCAAGTGAAAAGGGAAAGAAGAGGCATCAGAGTCCCCTGTGCAGTCTACACTTGACCTGACTGCACCTAACGCCTTTGGGTCCCTCCTCCACTGAGACCCTCTTTGTGCCCTGCCTCTGCAGCACGCCTCATCATCTGGGCATGCTTGCCTTACTACAGACAGATGCAGCCAAGCAGAGTTTCCTCGTACCCTCCAGCTGTCGTCACAACTGAAAATCTCAAGGGCAGCTTCTACACACCCCCAAGTTCATCTTGGTGGGGGCTACCTCACAGTTTGTCTCCATTCCCTGGAGGTTGGCCCTGCCACCCTCCTGCTCTTCAGTTCATGTTCTACTTCTTGGAATTCTCAACTGAATACACATTCTACTATCCTGGAGCCTAAAGAAAACCATTCCATCTTTCTCCAAGAACTCTGATTCCTTCCTGCAGAAGAAAATCCTAAGGTATCAAGTGTGGTAACTTAGTCAAATTTTTCATTCTTGTTACATGCTCTATAATCCCAATTCATGATAACATTAGATATTCTCCAAAGTGTTTAGGACTTCTTTGCAGCAAGGATGGGGGACCTCCCTTGGGGCTGATGGTAGCAGAGAGGAGACTAGCTGTGATCCTTCCCTGAGCACTTATAGGTGTGATCTGGGAAAGCCAAGGGCCCTTCAGAAGGCTCACCTTCCTTCACTATTTCATGTTCAGTAGAATTTACAAGCTCACTGTGATATCAAATATCAACTCCTTCCTACCTTATTCAGGAGACCAATGAATCAGGTGTGATTTCTTGCATTTTTCTTATTCTATACCAGAGGTTGACAGCTGTCTTCAGGATACAGGTAATTATTGCTTATGATTATACAACTCCTGAGTTGAGAATGGCTCTTAAATTTTTAAGTAGCTAAACAAAAACCAGATAAAAGAGGATACTTTTAAAGGTGTGAAAATCATGTGAAATTCAAATTTCAGTGTCCCTAAATAATGCCTTTTGGGACAAAATCATGCTTGAAACATGATTTTCTTTGTGTGTCATTTGTAGCTGTCTTTGCATCACAGTGGCTAAGTCCAGTAGCTGTGACAGGGGCATACCATATAGTTCTCAAAGCTAAAAGCACTAATTCCTGCTTTGGATGGTGCATTTCTATGGTAGGTTTGTGCTATTGGATAGTCCTGGAGAAGGGTGCATGCTGGGTATAGTGGGTACTCAACAAATGTCAAGGGAACAAATAAATGAATGAATACACAAATGAGAGGTAGTTGAACTACTTTGGGTTCCAAATCCATTCTAGTTGTATAATATTCCATTAATCTAATGCTCCTGGATGTCATTAGCATCTGGTCACTTCTCTCTTCCTTAGAGCACTTTTCTGTAGTCATGAGGGAATTAATGATGATAATCACTTCAGAGAAATAGGCTCTGCACAATTATAGACTGTACACAAACCAAAATAGCATAGATCAGTCACTTAATGTGATCTCTTGATGACATCAAGAAAGATGGTAAACATGAATTGCATGTATAACTTAATAGTTGGTAGAATTTAACAGCTTACTGTCTTACAGTAAATTTTTTTAAGTAGGAGGAGAACTCTTTAAAAGAACTAGAAAAAGTATAATAAATGCATTAACCAGTAACATACTTATGATTATTTTCAAGCAGTAAGCACTACACATAATTCTATGTGCTAAATATTTATACACCTGGCAGCATAGTAGATTGGTCTATATCAGCATCGCTATGCCCATGTGACATTATGATAACTACAATGTTACTAAGTGAAAGGAAATTTTAATGTCATTGTAATCTTAGGGGACCACTGTTGTGTATGTGGCCCACTGTTGACTGATACTCCATTCTATGGTCCCTGTCTGTATTCAGATCCTGGCCTCCGTGGGCATTGTTTTGGAAAATGAGAGTTATAAAAGCTGATGAGCACTTCTTTAATAATTTACCTCACCTGTTAGTTATTTTTAATTTGCCTATTTACTCATTCCTTGATAAGCAGGATCAATCAGCAGAGATAATTCAACTTTGGTCTATCAGCCCCAAAAAGCAGCTAAGTTTTTCAAGATGGTAGGAAATGAGTTAGGAAAGGAAATGAAAGTTGGGAATGGGGTAGCAGCTATTTTTTCAGGGTCTGTCACTGTTTTAATAGCTCTGCTGTTATCACTTCAGAAATGTCCACATTTGGGACCATTTACAGCTAATGGACATGTGTTGAGAGGTGTATGTAGGATGATACGTCACGCAAAAGTGAAAGCTAAATGTTTGACTTTGCCCAGCCAGTTTGTGGAACAAAAGGGAGAATCTATGCCAGTTACTTTAAGTGCCTCCACTCATAGCTAACAGGTGTCCTGTACTCACTTTTGGTGTTTCTATGTATGCTGAAGTTTTCCTTTGAAAAAGAGTTTGTCAAGAATATGAAGTAAAGATGATATTTTAAAGGGCCCCAGTCTTGGCCTGAAATAAATCTGCAATCTTTTCTGCTTCACTGTTAAGACAACCTTCCCCCAGATCCATCTCATTATATGGATTCATCTAGCTCTTGCAAGTAAATTCTCATGTCTCTCACAAGTGGTTGAAATCTAAGAATTCCCCACTTTAGTTTCTGCTTTCTAGTGAAATTATTTCTCTGGTTATGACCATGACTTGTCTGCTTTGGATGAGAAAATAATGTTATACTTGGAGATCAGAATACAGTCTAGACACAGGAGTCTCTAATGGTTTTGGCACCAGGGACAGGTTTTAGTAGAAGATAGTCTCTTTATGGATGGACGCTGGGGGAACTTTTTTCTTTATTAGTATATTTTCAATACATAATAATTGTATTTCCCAGGGCTAATATCACCACCTCAGCTCCACCTCAGATCATGAGGCATTTGATTTTCATATGGAGATCTCACATTTGCAGCTCATAGCAGGGTTTGTGCTTGCATGAGAAGCTAGTGCTGCAGGTGACTCAACAGGAGGCAGAATTCAGGGAGTAATGGGAGTGAAAGGGACTTCCTGTAAATATCACTAAAGCTGCACTTGCTTATTAGCCAGTTGCTCACATCCTTCTGTGTGTTCTTGTTTCTAATGGTGCATGGACTAGAATTCTGGTAGCAGTACATAGCCAAATCCCTGATCATGGAAAAGAGATATATACATTTCTCCACTTTTCTTTTCCTCAATGCTATCTCAGTTTATGAACTTAGTTCTTTTCACCATGCTAGTCACAAACCAAATTGGATAAAAACCAAATTTCCCCACAAGGTCAACATTGAACCTAACAAATGAGTTTGATTAGGTTCTTATGCAATTTGCTTTGCAACCAGAATAATGGAAAAATGATTTTTGTGAGCCGAGGTACCATTGCGTACACATACAGCATTGGTTGTTGTATTTTTGCATATTTTTAGGCACTGGTACAAGAGCTTCTTACGTATTAACACATGCTTCTGAAAAACCTATTAGATAAACAGATAGTTGGACAACCTATTGTCTATTTATTTAACAGAATTTTTAATTATACATCTATGGTCTACCAGGTACTGCTCTAGGCACCCTGGCTTCCTTCATAAATAAACACACACTATTCCTTGACCTCATGGAGCATGTATTCTCACATGTAATGTCACATAGCTGGATTAGCGGCAGAGCCAGGATTTGAACCATGTCTTTCATCACCAGAACAGCATTTAAGACCAGCACAGAGTAATGCCTCTCAAAGTTAATATATGTCTGCCCCATGGACTCTGTCGTGGTGTAAAGAATTCAGAAAAATGCAGTCCATAACTCTGACACTGCCCCTTCTTTCAAGACTGTGAAGTCCTTTGATGCTACCCAATTTAGTTTTGCTCCTCTAAGGCTCATTTGTAGAAATTGGCTTCCTACCAGTAGATTCGTCTACCCTTTCCCTACATAACCAATAACGCCTTTCCTTTCTGGTTGCCATAGTCATCAGGGAAAAGAAAGGAAATAAGATAATTAAAACTGAGCACTAGTGGAGATGGGGTTGGTGACTAAAATGAGGGTCATTTGTTTTTTCACCGGCTTCCGTGATGATATTGTAAGCCTCATCTTCACACACTAAATGGCCCAAGGCAAATGTCAGGCATGAGGGATATTTGCAGTGGTGTCATGAATTCTGTTCCCTTTCCCCGCCAATGCCTCTCTATGGTCTTCTGCTAGTTCAGTGCCTGCTTCTGAATCTGCTTCTGCTTTGTTTGGGCAATTTGCACTGATTTTCCATAAGCTCTTTTTACTAATTTTTTTCAGGAGCCATGGATTTAGAATTAGTGTAACAGTTAACACAACTCTGTTGGACTATTATTATGGTTTAGATAGAAAAAGAAGCATTCCCCAAAGGACTCATGTGTTCATAGGTGGTGCTTGTGGAAGGTGATGGAATCGGGAGTGGGGTATAGCTACCTTACTGTTAGGAGGTGGGCTCTGCTGGGAAGAGGCTTGTCACTTTCATATATCTTAGCATAGATGTTGATAATCTGTATGTGTTAGTCGAACCTCTATCATTTGCAGCATTACTTTAATCAGAGATCTCCACTGAAGGTTTGATCAGCTGGGAATACATCTGTAAAAGGAAATTCCACATATGGAGAACATAAGCATGGCTCGTCCACAGATCGCTATTCAGAGTTAGACCTTTGCTGATTACCAGTTTGTAAATTAGTAGTTTGTGAATTGACATCGAGCATGTTAGGTAAAGATGGTATTTGAGACCATTTGAGAGATGCGAATTGGCAAAAACGCTTAACAGATCTCTCTGCCCCTCGTGGGTAGGGGGCAGAAGAATCCAGCAGGAGACTTCAGTCTGTATAGCAGGGTGGAGGATGAAGGCCTTGTATCTGGCTTCGAGCTGGGTCCTTCCAAAACTTTGGCACTGTTGACACTTGGGGCCAGATAGTTCTTCATTGTGGGAGTTGTCCTTGGCATTGTGAATCGTTCTGTACTGATGGGGTTTTCCAGCGCAGAGGGAAGTAAAGCAGAATATAATGCCCTTATTGTGGGCACGGAGAAGACCACAGTAGGGAAGAGAAGAGAGACGTGGAACTTTTGACAGCCTGTCATGGGCTCAAGGGTTAAATACGCCCGGGCTGGAGGTGGGGATTAGAAGGCAGACCGCCTAACATGGCGGACCAGGATTGGGCAGGAGTGTGGAAAAAGGAAACAGGATATTACAAAAAGGGAAGTAGGAAATCGTAATTTGACTCAGAGGAAGAAGGGTGGTGCTTAGCACATGATTTCTAGTGGCCAGCACCATATTGGCTTGGTGCCATATTGCCTCAGCACAACACATGACCGCCAGCGCCATATTGGCTGGACACCACAGTGACTAGGCAGGAATTACAGTGAGGCAAGAAACCCATCATTTACCATCTTTGGTCTTTACCCACGAGATGGGAAGCACCTCCATGCCTCCCTTTCAGTTGCCAACCACGTATGTCTCTGAACAATCCTGAATGTCCTCTGGGGATGGAATGTCCAGCTGAGAATGACTAGTTTAAAGAACCTCTGGTTACTTGGGATTCACTGTAAGAGTAACTGAGTTCTGACCACAGACTGTTATCTCTACTTGAATAAACTTTCACACAGAAGGTAGTAGAGGGCAAGGGACTTTTGGACTCCCAGAGCAGGTCTTGTGATCTCTTTTGAGATGACTTGCTGATGTTTACCGTACTAGCTCTGTGGGAAACAGACTTGGTTTGACCCCTGGTTTCATGATAGCAGGTTAATAATTGTGTGGAGGCAAATTAAATCTCTCCTTCCTTGAAATTCTTAGTGCCTATGATTATCCACCACAGAGAACCAAAGAACTGTGACCAAATTATCCCTGGTCAATTCTCAACAGGGCCAGATGGTGAGAAACAACTGATCTAGTTGGTATGTAAAGCTGGTCAGTGACGTCCACAGCAAAGTTCTAGGCAGCTAATAGTAAAGGAGGACAGGGACACAAAAGGAAAGAAAAACTCCATTCCCCCGCCTCCCTAGATTTATCATTTAATTTGCCTACAGAAGCCCTTAGCAATTCTCAGTCTCTTTTCCAGTGTAAACTGCTTTTTATTGTCCGAGGCCAAGGAAAGGAAGGAAACTGTAGAAGCACAGGGTTTTTGTTGCTTGTTTTGCGTTATTTTTAGTTCAGAGGTCCTCACTTTACCTCAGCAGTGATTCTCAGAACATATAAGACTGAAACTTCGCTGATGTCCCCAGATTTTCTTTGGGAGAGATTTGGAGTCTTCATCTACATCTGCCTACCCCATTCATACTTTGCAAATTCATGTTTGTCGGAAACATAGACTGTCCGAGGAGTTTAAGGAAGGCCAAAAGGCCATCTGCCCTGGGAGCTGTCTGTAGTTTGTGATGCCTTGGGGGTCTGTGCAGAACCCAAAAATCTGAACTGCCCCCTACTTTTGGAACAACACAGCCTCTTGCAAAGAGCGGGGGGGGGGAGAGAGCTGCTTGCGGAGCTGAGGAAATGACTTTCAAAGCAGAGCCCCCTTCTGCCCCCCTCCCAGGCCTCACACCTCTTTGCAAACCTTTCCCCTTCCCATCAGCTCCACCAGGTGGCTCTCGGCCCAGGAGGAACGAAACTGTCCCCGCAGCCCCTAGAGAATTTGCTGCTCTAAAGTTGAGGATTCAGTTGTGTCTATGTGGGATACATAATGGATGAGCCTGAGTAATTCAGGACAGGATGTTAGTGACCAGGATGCAGCCAACACCTGGGCTGGACAAAGATTTCTTTGGCTGCTTCAGGGGCGGGGGTGCGCAGGCCGCGCTTTGCCACACTGTGCTCCCAGCTGCAATCGGTCCAAAAGACAAGGACAAGCTCTTTCCCTTTTTTGAAGACAAGGATGCGTGTGTGTGTATGTGTGTGTGAGTGTGTACCTGGGTGTGTGTACATGGACCTGTGCATGTGCCTGCATGTGTGCATGTGCATGCTTGTGCATGTGTTTCCTTGCCAAGACAAAATCTGATGACAAATCTGGCACCTTTAAAAAGACACTGGTCTTGTATCCCTTTACTCAACCCCAGACGCGGGCCTGGGAAAAATATCAAGCCAGCTGAATTCTTCTCTAATGTTTTATAATAATGATAATAGAATGGTCCTCTACCAAGTTCAAAGTTGCTTTTCATCTGGATCCTGTGAGCAGGATCTTTGCTGAGGGAGGACTGGGGAATCTGCTGGAATTCTGTTGCTTTGGAGAAAAAGGGAAACTGTAAGGTCGGATTCTCCACTCACCTGAAATAACCCCAGAGCTGAAAGTACTGGGGCCTGTGACCTGGCTTTTTGGAATTGGAAGTGTTACGTTTCATGTAAGGGGCTATCGATCTTACAGTTTTTGAGAAGTCTGTTATTTTGTTTTTCTTCTGTTTAGTCTCAGAAAGCAACAGAATGAAAAATTTAAGTCAGTTTCTTACCAGGAATTTGATAGGAATGTCTTGAGAGAGGCCACAGCATTTATTTCAAGAGAAGAACAATCACCAGGATAGATCTAGGTGTTCTACACTCACGATCCACATATTTCTCCCACCCTACTTAAAATTTTAAGACAAAGATTCTTATCAGGTTTGTTAGGCAGTGCAAGTCCTGGACTGACTCCCAGCGATAGGTACACATATGTGTATTCAGGGCAAACAATTTCTGTGCATTCGTGGGTTTTCTAAGGACCCACGCCCAAAGGGCTTCTGGACAATGCTGGTTTCTCCATAAACGTGCACTGAGCCGTGGCGATAACATGGTGCCGTGTTCTTCGTGGCCACCAACTCACCTAGTTTGCTGTAGGTGATAACAGGAAGGGTGCAGCCCCAGACTATGACTTCAGGAATAAGCGCATTACTTATGAAATGATCTGCCCTTAGGAAATGCTCTGCCCGGATCACAGCGCTAGCTGTAGCAACTGGTGCACTTACTGCATGTGCCTTGAGGGGTGGGGTTGTGGAGCAGGTGCTCAAACAAGGCAAAGTGTGCAAAACAAAGGCACAAGCGAAAAAGGTGCTGCACCCTGGCAGATAAGCATCCAACACCTCTCCCAGTGACCCCTGAAGCCCTTGGAGGTGCTGACTGCCTGGTGTCAGCCACTCCCGGTTCGGTTCTATGGGCCAGCTGCTCACCTCCTAAGGTGAGCCCAGAGGGGGCTGGGTGAAGTTCCTGTCGCAGCTGAAGTTAATGGTGAGGTTACCAGGGAACACTCAGGGCCACTAACTGCATGAATTTTAAAGCTCAAAATGGCACTTGGACATCTTTGCCTTAGTGAACTACCACACCATGCATTTTCTGACATTTGCCAGTGGGCAGCCATGTAAACTAAGAAAATATGGGCCAGTTTATCAGGGCATCACGGCAGAGGGCTGTAATCTCAGCATTCCGGGAGGCTGAGGCAGGAGAATTGCGAATTTGGGTCCAGCCTGGGAAAACTTAATGACCTGATGGGAGAGACCCAGCTTCAAAGTTAGAGAAAAAAAAAAGCTGAGGATTTCACTCAGTGAAAAAATATCCTGGGTTCAATGCTCAGTAATGTAAAGAAGATGGAAAAAAGCCCAAAGAAACAGGGCTTTCTATCTGGAGAAGCTTTAGAAACCACCATGTTCCCCTCCTCTCAGGCTCACGAGGAAATTCAGACACACACAGGGAGGGCAAGGACAGTGCCCATCACTTACTGAGTTGGTGGCAAAGCCAAACAACATGCCCAGATCCACTGGCATGTCCTCAGCCCGTCTCCATGCTGCCCATTACCCTGCCAGCTTCCATGAATCAATGGCTCCGGCTTCAAATGGGTTCTTGAGATTTAAAAAAAAAAAAAAGAAAGAAAGAAAGAAGGCGAAAAAATATAGAATCAGACTAACTTTCCATGACTCACTTTTCCAAAATGTTTTGTATCAATGTATAAGGTACAAGGCAAACGTATGAGTCGGACAGGGGCTCAGCCAAGATTCTTAGAGGAGGAGCTTACGTTTAGGAAGCCCTGAAACAGAAAAATCAGTTGCAGAGCATGTCGCTGCAAATCGTGTTTATAAGTGCCATGTGAAAGAGAGAGAAAAAGTAAGACTTTGCGTAAGCCACAGAAGTTGAGATCTCCAGGGAATCAAGAAAACACAGCAGAGATTTAAAGGTTTCAGGGGAAGAGGAGGGTGGGAGGAAGGCACTCTTAATGATGTATTGTTTCCTGAGCTCTACCAATTAGCAAACAACTCTCATAAAAGAATGAAAGAGGGGAGGGAGGAATTTCAAGCACTGAAGTAGCTCCAGTCAGCTGCAAACGCTCCAGGCTTCTGGGGAGGCTTTCATCCTCCTGCCTAGCTGGGGCCGACCATGACATCAGTCCAAGTGCATCCTGGGGGCTATTGTCATGCTGATGAGCCAGCCCCTCAGACTGTGTGCTCCCACTGCCCAGAGAGACATTCCCACCACAGAATGGCTCAGAAGCTCATTCGAGCTGTGCCGAATTGCCCCAGAAAAGAAAAGATCCAGCCTTAATTAACCACTGTGCGTGATTGTTGTGCTGGCTGCTCTCCCCCCATGGAGGAAATGCCACGGCTCCCAGGCTGCCCCAGCACTGGGAAGTAGTGCTCTCCTTAGGGAGCTGGAATTGGTTTGGGCTTGTTTTGAAAATAAAATATCGTAGCGTATTATGTCTCTGTATCACTGGTGTCCTGTTTTTTTGGAAAGAAATGAACCTCAGCATCTGTTACAATTTTCTTGCCCTGCTTCTGGGATCCACCCATGGCAGACAAGGAGGGTCTTTCCAAGCATTTTTAACTTGAGCTGAGAGTTCAGCTTTCTTCTCAGTTCTGGCTTTATTTCATTTGATAAGTCCTGGTGCTACTGATACTAGGGGGAAAAATATGTATGTATGGGGGAAACCAGTCATAACCACCCATCTTTTGCCCTGTGATGCTTAACATTTAACCTTCCCTAAAATCATAGCCATTGGAAACTGGTGTTTGTGTGTGTGTGTTGTGCATGTGTACTGGAATGTAACTCAGGGCCTTCACACTGAACTACATCCTTAGTGCTTTCTTATTTTTTATTTTGACACAGGGCCTCACTAAATCACTAAGTTGCCCAGCCTGGCTTAGAACTTGCGATCCTCCTGCCACAGCCTTCTGGAGTGTACCACCACACCAAGATCTTGAGTTCATATGGTGAACTTTTAACTCTAATTGCTATTTACAAGAAAAAAAAAAAAGAAAAGAAAAGAAAGTGCTTTTGTTATTTGGGCTATTTTTGGTGCTGGGGCCTTGTTCATTCCAAGTACCAGATTTATCACTGAACTGCAACCCCACCCCAAGTTTGTGAATTTAAAAACTCACTGCAGCTCATGCACCTCACAATCTGAGTGCTGGAGACAATTGTAACAGAGGAGGCCAGCAGACCAGGAGGGTCCCCTCCTCCCGGGAGCCCCTCAGTGTGCTCCTGGCGTGGGCAGGGCAGCAATGTGAAGGAGGCACTCCTGGTCTCCAGCTCTTGTTCCTTCCTGGCAGAGCCTCAAGGGCCATCTGTTGATCTTCCCTTCTGCTTTCCTCTGTTTGACTCTCAGGTAAAATTGTAGAGAAACAGAAGTCTGGGAAGACAAGATAGTTGTCCAGGAAAAGGATTCTTCTTAACCTAATTTGAAGTATCAAGTGCAGTGTTACAGATCAGAAGTCATGACATACTTCTGCTGCTTACTATCACTCTGGAGGAGCTGGTTAGCAGGGCCAGTTCAAGGTGCCATTGGTTCCCTTCTGAGTATTCAGAGCGCTGCTATCTGTGACCCGCCCTTTCAGTCAGCCTGCAAGGCTTTCCACGTTGATGGTCAAATAAGACCAATCATATACATTCCCAGTCCAGGACTTACATTTAATAAAATGACCAAGTATTTAATAAGGCTCTCAGGCTAAAAAATTTTAGCATAATAAATTACTATATATTTTTTAAATGATACATGATTAGCCTAAGACATTGGAAATCTGGGTTCAGATAGGTACCTTAGTCACTAATTCTAACTCAGTTAGGCTTGACTTTCCTGAGGCTTGAGTAATATGCATCATTTGCCCTCACTACAAATTGTTATGACCCAAGTTGACATTCTTTTTTCTGTGCTATCATACTTAACAGTTTTACCAGTCATTAACACAAGTAGAATTTCTAGCTATATTTCTAACAGCAGAGGCTTAGCTACCGGTCCATATTTAGTAATACTACTACTAGTACTAAAGCATAGAATACTAAAACATATATTTTTGAAATCACACAAACCTCCCTTCTAAGAATAGCTTGGTTTTTATGAGCTAGGTAGTTTTGGGCAAGTGTAATTGTCTGAAATCCTGAGGCTCTTTATCTCTAAATCAGACATAATAACATCACCTTGGGAGATGCCGTGGGGACAGAATGGGATGAAATGTAAGTTTTCTTCTGAGAGTGAACAGGATATCAGCTCAATGATATGTAACAAGGCATTCTCTTTACCTTCTCCCATATCTTCCCATAGTCTAGATTTTCTAGAATCCTGATTTCCTACGCTTTTCTCTCCATTCTATTCATGGACACAAACCAAGAGGGGCAAAGTAATTCATGCAGTGTGTTTTTGATTCTCTCTTGGATGTGCAGTTCTGATGGCTACTTTATTATCTAATCAGAAAAGGAGTGATGTTTACAGCCCAACATTTGATTATAGTACTTTAGGCCTGGAAGGGAATTTAGAGAAGTAGACTCAGTCCTTACCTTTCACAAACTTGCTTAGTTATTCTGCAGCAGAGACAAAAAGAGAAGCAGGTTCAGTCTGGCTTTTCACAGTCCAGTGGGCTGTGACCATAGTTTATCTTAACACTTTTTTTGTCTTTTTGAGACAGGGTCTCCCTATGCAGTTCAGGCTGGCCTTGAGCTCACTATGTAGCCCAGGCTGGTTTTGAACTTGCAACAATCCTCCTGCTTTAGCCTCCCCAGGTGCTGGAATTACAGGCAGGCCCCACTGCCATCATGCCTGGCTCAGCACTTTCTTAAATAGTTCCTCTGCTATTTGTTCCTTGTAGGTGAATATTTCTTTGCAACAGTGAAATGAAAAGAATGGGATTTGAGGTGTGTTAGAGTTAAAAAAAGAAAAACAAGCCCCTCAGAGATAAACTTTAAAACATAAACACAAAACATAAATTAGAATTTAACCTACTGAAAATAATATCTGACTGTGATTTAGGTACCAGTCAAAGCTGAATTCAAGGGTAGCTCCTTTGTTAGAAATAAGATATGCTGACATGGTTAGGGAAATGGGTTTTGAATTGTGCTTTTTGATCAGCAGATTTTTTTTTTTTCAAAGTGAAACGTGTAGGATAGGAAAGATTTCTTGCTCATCTGTAGGGCCATGGCTGAAATCTCTGCAATGAAATGCTGAATGACAAGAGGTAAATATAAGCGATTACCTCTAGGTGTTTTGTGACAAGAGAGACTCTGCATATGACCAAAAAAATCAGGGATGCCTGTGTATTTCTATGCTAAGTTTGATGGCAAAGTGGGTAGTTGCAGAGAAATATAATTGGAGGACAAAACGTATCATTAATGGTTAAAAGGAGAGGGGAGCTTAGAGCTCTTGTTAGCTTAGATTCTTCCCAGCTTCTCTGTTTAGGAGAATAATGACACGACCTCTTAGAAGAGGAAGGGTGGTTATGGGCTTTATGACTTCTCTTTTTGAATTTTTTTTTTATTTTAAAGGGAGAAAGATAAAAATGAAATAAAAACCATGATACAGTCTCAAAACAGGATAATAAGAAATTCACAATACTTAATATATTGAGTAATTTGTCTTCAAAGTAGTTGCTCAGATTACAAGATACAGGGATGCAAATTAATCAACCAATATAAGCATAAACCAATCTTTTCAGTGAACTAAAAGAAATTAGTAGTATAATGACGTTAGCTATCTTATGTGTGTATATATATATATTTTTTTTCTTTTCTCTTCCTTTTTTCTCCTTTCACCCATTCCAGTTGTTTGTTCCTTTTGAGCAGTTTCTTTCCCTGTTTCAAAATCTATTGCAGATTTTGTATCTTATTTATTCTTTCAGTTTCTTACACTAGGGAGCCAAGGTGATGCTTACACATGTGAGTTTGATTTATTTCACTTATGAGTATGATCTCTAGTTGCATTCATTTACCTATAAAAGCCTCAAGTTTATCCTTCTTTATAGCTGAGTAGTACTCCATTATATACAAATATCACATCTTTTTTATCTGTTCCTCTGTTGATGGGCATTTGGGCTGTTTCTAAGGTTTAGCTATTACAAATTATGCTGCATAAACATGGGTACACATATATCACTGTGGTGTGATGTTTTTAATTCTTCTGGGAAGATGCTTAGAGAGGAAATAGCTGGGTCAAATGGGACCTGTAATCCTAGTTTTCTGAGGAATCTCCACACTGATTTTTGCAGTCCTGTACCACTCTATGCTCTCACAGGTTTTATGAATTAACAGGCAGATTGGTTAGGTTTTGGGACGTGCTTCAGAGGAGAAGGGAGAGTATATGCACATGTATTTCAGTAAACTATTTGAATTAATTAAAGTGAAACCACAGTCCAAGAGTAGAGTGAACTATCCTCTCAAATTTTGGCAAAACTAGTTTAAGGATCAAACATAAGGGCTCATGAAAAGTTATGATTTGCATTCAAATTTCTTACACTCAAAGAGAGATAACCATCATCAGTTCCCCTCTGGATATTCCTCCTCACTTCAGACACACTTCTCCCATTATTCTTAGCACTTTCTGAAGCCATTCTGAGCATTCTCTTTTGTGAGGGTCTTTGGAGGTGGGATAAAAATGTTAAGTCCTGCTGCTGCATGTCATCCCGTGGAAAGGCAGGTTTGTAAACACATGATGGTGCACCCTTATCGACCTTATTGATCAGATTTGATGCAGTGCAACTTCTGTTTTTTTCCCCAAAGTCCAAATGTTCATGAAAGGTAAATGTTTTGAGTCAAGTCAGGACAGGGAGGCAGCCAGGACACTAAAACTACAGACACTTAGGAAAGAGGAATTCTAGAGCTGCTTCAGAAAGTGACAGGAATGATGGGGTAAGTGTGGTGGAAGAGACAGCAGTCTGAGGGGGGTTAATGGCAACGCGTCACTTTCTGTAATAATTTAAAACCAATTTTTAAGGATTTACCATATTTTCTAATTATACCACAGAAATTCCAACTAATGAGTGATTTCCATTATAACATCGTTTCCCTGCAAGCTGAACTGTAATTATCTGGGCGTGACCAGGGCTTGGCTCAATTTAGACCTCAGCATTTATCACATTCTATTCCTATCATAGCCCTCATGAGTTTACAGTGGTCACAGTTTCCTCTGGACAGGAGCAGACTTGGTGGGTTCTGAGAAACTCCTTTTCCAGCGTAGAATTTTGTTTCAGATGCCTTGAATGAGTGAGCAAACTTTACAACAGCTGGTGCCTTGTTCTTATTTTCTCCATCCAAGTACAGTCAGGTGTCTGGCTCTGCTTGCTCCATCATTCGGGTATGTAGGAAGTAGATAGTGTGTCAGAGACTGAGAAACAGGAAAAAGATTTTATGAACACAGGCTGGTCACTCTTGAGGCCCTCAGAAAGAAGAGGAGGAAGAGAGAGAGGGAGAGAGGGGTTTAAAAAGTCCATGGAAAAGACAGATCATTTGCCTCATAACTGGGACTGTGATTCCAGCTGAATCAGGAAAGAAATGTGCTTCTGTTGAATTCATTTTTATTTCTTCCTTCTTCCATGGAGACGGTAGGGCGTGGAGCGTACAGTTTTTCAATTGCCCAACAGGCATCTTAAAAATTTGGTCTTATAGATTACAAATGTTTGAGTTTAGACATGTTCCTTTACTTCTCTCTGCCTCTGTTTCATCATCTTTAAAATGGGAAAACAGTACTTTCCTTCTCCTGTTCACCTTCTTCTTCACTTTCAACATCGTTATGATACAGGCAATAGATTGTCCTCAACGGCCTAGATCTTGTTCATCTTTGTACCAGCAACATTTGTAATGGAGAGTGGACTCAGTAAGCATCCGATAGATGGTTGAGAACAAAGAGAAGAAATGAGTGAATGAAAACCACTCTTACCACAGGAAGCACTGGTCCCACCATGTTCAGATGTGCCGGCAACAAAGCCTTGATTATCCAGGTTTGTGGGTGTCTTGATGTACGTGTGCTCTGAAGAACAGCAGGAAAGTTCCATTTGGGTAGGGAGGGGATGACGGGGAACATATTCAGGCTGAGAATTCACGATGACGTTGCTTCTATTTACACTTCCTTCATCCATATTCCAAGAACGAAATGAAGCCTGAGAATAAAACAGTTTCCAAAGTCCCACCAAATCCATCAGTGCAGCTTTAATGCTCTTCTAAAAGCAGATCCTTATGGTGTTTAGTTTATGGTGACTCAGACATTTTTAACCGAGAAAATAAAAGAGGCAAATAAATCCACAAGGGGAGAGAGATAGCTTAGTGGTCTAAGTCTCAGGTTAGAAATGGACGGGGGGTGCTCCCTAGACCTGTGAAGTAAGTTCGAGTTACAGCCATGTTGATTTAACTGCTCATCTTTTGGCGGGGAGGGAGAAGTTGAGTTGCACTTGGTTTGTGGTGGGGAGACTTTTGGATAAGGACTCTAAACATTCAAGGTTTATTTGCTGGGCTTAGGACATTACAGAGCTCCCAAGGCACTTTTTTTTTTCTATTAGAAAGTGGTTTGGTGTAATTTGTTTGGCCCCCATTCTGGTTCTCGGCTGAAATGTTGGGAAAACAGAGAGCTGGCTTCCCTTTTAGTGTATTAGACACTTAATAAAATACAGATGACAGAGAGACATCTTTCTGCTTCCCAGATGAGTGCTTAGGATGGGGCGGGGTCTAGAAGCAAGAACGAGGCAACAGCCATCAACAGAATTTCTTAAAAGCAGAACTTAATGAAGAAGATAAAAATATGTAATAGAGCGACCGCTGTGAATCCCTGTCGTTTTGTTCTGAAACCCTGTATTATTCTTATTGATGTTGGTTTGTTGTGTTTTTTGTCTAGGCTGTTTGGCATTTTGCTCTTGTTCTTTTCGTTTAAAAAAATTCTCTTCAAAATAAAAATTTTTAAAAGGTAGAATTTAACAGTATAACTAGAAAAAAAATCACTCCTGGAATTTTAAAACCTTGCAAGCACTGACACTGGAAATCCTAAGAATCGTTGTATCCAATGTACTCGCAGAGAAAAAGCAATAGCACCTGTGCTTCTGCATCTAAGAGAAAGAAACTGAGAATAGATCTGCAAGGGACTCACAGATCACTGAGGACATAAAGTAAATCACTTCATTCTTAAAAGTATGATTCAGATCTATAGAAAGTGAAGTTATCAAATGTGCTGGTAAGATTAATCTGAAAAACAAACTAGATAGATTGCAGTTCACGTATATATGGCACTGACAAAATGTTTGTCTTTGTATTTAGTTTAAAATTTCTGTAATTGATTTAGCAGAAAATTTAGGTTATATGCAAAGGAAAAAATGTAATCCTTTTCTTCTTAGTAATACTTAGTACTAAGATAATTTTGAGATTCCTAGAGAGTTTGGGTTGATTATAAGCAGTTGTGTGTTGAACCAAAGAAACAGAAATACTTTCTTACATGTAGAAACAAAAGTTTTGATAAAACTACTTACATGTAGTCTAAGACACTCTGAGCTAAGAGAAATCATAGAAAAATATAATATCAAGATTGGTAATGGAAATTCACACCAGGTATTTCTAGCTCCTCCTACAGGTGAAAGTAGGAGAGTCTCTGTATTTTCGTATACATAATATTACTATTAATATTTATAATATACTATAATTATTATTAAACATGTATTTTATTCAGTGAGAATATGTGATACAGATATATGAATATCTACTAATGTGTAGACACTTGAAAGATGCAAAATCCAAATTGAATGCTTTTTAAATGTGAATAAAATAGTTCTTAAAAATTGCAAGTGTCACACATATGTCTGGTGATACCTTTGGGATATAACACAGCATTCATCCGAAGACATGCTCCTCCAAGCAGCTCCCAGCCCATCACTGGGGCCAGCAGTGGGACTGGTTTTGTAGTGATGGCAAGCCTTTAGTGATACAAACACCATGCTGTGCCATGTGTGCCATGGTTTCATCACCACTATTGGACTAGAGTCTTTTGGTTCTGCTCAGCTGGTGTCTCTTGGTTTTGTGGCTCACATTGGCTGGTAGAGATGCTCTTGAAGTTGTCTTGAGTCTGAGGCACTTCCCACGCTGTCCTGCCTTCCTTGCTTCCCTTCTTAGATGTCAGACCTGGGTAAGCACGCTTCTCTCAGCTTCATCCTTCTTCTGTCAGGACTCTTGTCTTCTATCAGCCTCTTGTCCTTGTTCTATCTTGGTGTCTCGTTCTTGGAGGACATGAATGGATACTGCATACCTGATTGTATTTGTTCGAGGTGAACTGATGAATGAGGAAAATGGTGTAATAAGTTGTCAGGTTTTAGAGAGTGAGTTCAGAATTAGAGAAAAGAACAAAAGGATTGAAAAGAGGTTCAAAATAGGAAGCATGAGATTGGATGACAAAGATCTGATTAAATATATTGTAAATGTAATAGATTTGACTACAAAATCTAGCTATTCTTTTCTTCGACAAGACTCTCCAAAGGATTTGGATAGATTAACAATAGAGACTGTGGTTAGATGATTTAATAGCACACATAAGAGGGGACACGGTAGTGAATTTCAGAACAAGATGACAAGTAATGATTTCATAAGTGGTTAGGGAGTTTAGAAAGAATATTGGAGATTTTATCAGAAGCAAACATACAATGCAAACAAAATCTTCTCAGATTGCAGAGTCTGATTCCTGAGGGTTTAGAAAATTTGAAATTGGAATCTTGTGGTGGGGTGGGATTGGTTGGTAGACCCCAGTATGACTGAACACATGAATTAGAGTATTGGAAAACATCTATATGCATGTATCAGGTAACTGTGTTTGTAAGGGCCCCTTCCCTCTTACCACATGGGCCACCAGCTTCTTCCCTGAATCTTGGTTTTGCTAAAATCGAGAGAGTAAAGACTAAATGTCTATCACAGTAGAAGGCTCCAAGACCCTACTGTAAGATCAGCACCCTTTCTAATTAGTCAATGTTTATGCTTACCTGTTGCTAAATGTCTTAATTGTCACCCCGGAGCGTTTTTCACTTCTCTTGCAATGCATAACTTTTTCCAATGAGTTGTGTAAAGGCAAGATGACCTTGTTAAAGTCAGTGAGACATGCTGTGGAAGAAGCTTTGCCTCTCGCAGGTGATGATTAAGATTGTCACTTACTCATATTAGAGGAGCCTCTTAGAGTATCCCTCCCTAGTCATTGTGCTAGGTACTTGGAGAATAGAAGTCACTTACAGAGAGACTCCATCATTATTAGAAATGTAACTTTTTCTGCGGATGATTTATGTTAATAATACAGCATTAAATTAAACTTTGCAGATATGTCCAATTGCTTAATTCTTTATCCTTTTAGAAAACTGTTTATGATTTATAAATTTAAGCAATTGTGTAATGGGATGCTTGTAGATAAAATAATAAAGCCAGTAAGGTGCTGAGCTTCTCTCTCTGTCTCTCTGTCTCTCTGTCTCTGTAGCTGGCAGCAAGGGACTTAAAAAATGCAGAGCCACAACATAGAAGGCATCCAGGTCTTTGAACCATTTGAAGAAGAGTCACTTGGATTATCAATAATGCACTTTGGAGATGATTTCTTCAGCTACTACTGATTACCCCAATGTAGGTTTTAAATATTAAGTTAAAGTTTTTTTTTGATGTACACGAAGAAATAAAACTTACAAGCATTTTAGTTTATACATTTTCTACAAGAATACAAGGAAGTTTCATCATCCCACTCTTCTTTTACAATAGATAAGAATTGTTTGGTTTTTTTGGGTGAAATAACTCTGGTATCAATTGTTTGTTAGACACAATCTTTCAGAGTACAGTAATACTTTTGTGAATCAGAGATTTGAAAATTCAAAAGTTATGTTTGTCATAAAACTAAAAACAAGCAATGAAGATCAAATAAATGTTAAATACAAATTATTTTTTTCTTTTACATTTTTCATATGTATATATTTAATACACAGCTTTAGGCCATTTGTCACTAAATAGTCAAGGAAAAGACAGAAATTTAGTTAGTACAATGGGGAAAATTTTCCCAACTGGTTAAATTTGTATAAAAAAATTGTACTATTTACTAAGTCTTTTTTTTCTGTCAAAATTTCAAATGCTTTCACTGGCCTTTCAGGTGAAAGTCAAAAAAATATTAGGGAACAGAAGTTATTTTGTTTTTCCCTTTCCCCAGGAAAAAGTTTGTGTACAAAACCCCCGAATTAGCATTTTGTTTTTGTTTGCTAGGAATGCATCTTTCTTCTCTCTAGGAGTTGGCCCAAAACTCTATAATGCCCACAGAAAGATCAAACATGAGAATTTTATTTGATTTTATGATGACTGAGATTGAACCTAGGTCTCTCTGCATCTGGGCCAGCACCATACCCTGAGCTAGGTTCCCAGCCTCCAAAGTGCAAAGGTTAATTTAGAAGAATTAAGACACTGTATGACTCATAGGATTTCGGTCTCTTCTGGTTGATGGGAGCTGCAAACCCAGGTCTTCTTGAGAAGGGGAATTGCATATCATTGCTGGTTCTTCATCTTATTTCCATTCTATAGGCTTTACCTGGAAACATGTGCAGCTGTTAATCCTCTCTCAGTCCTGGTGCACATGGCTGGATTGATGCCTGCATGCTTTGGTAAGGATTGACCATCTTCATTTATGTCTGTGTACAGGAAAGACTGGCCTTGCAAGATGCGCTGGCAGAACTTGGAAGAGAGTAAATATTCTTTGGATGAATTAAGAAACAAGTGATTATTTCAACATGTTCAGCCTTAGTGAGTGCTATTTAATTGTGAGGGAAACAAAAGCTATAGAATACCCTCCTTGCTGGTGGCCAAATAGGAAGTGGTGCCATATGATGCTTACTGATTGTGTGACAGCTACTAACGAAATATAAAGGTCGTCTCCCCTTTTGCCCTAACATTATAATCAAAAACATGCACACATGCTTTTAAAAATAACTCTTTTGGCACTGAGAGTGACAGAAGAGTGAAAAAACGAGTAAGAATGTAGAGTCGTAAGTTTCATTGCTCTTTGTGCCAGTATATACAAATCCACATCCAAAACACATCTCATTTGCATGCCTGTTTATTTTGTTTTCATGGCTGTCTGGAAGCTGGGATCTTTCCTTGTGTTTTTTTTCTAAATTGAGACAAAGAGATAGTAAGATAAAGTAAACTCCGACCCCTGCTCAGCTGTGTCCGTCCCTTTTAATGACTCAATCTTCAGGCCACCCTGGACAAATGTCCCTATCGCGGCCGTTGCAGGCATCACTGGACACTTGGAACCAATGTCTCAACTTTTGTCATTTCTAAATTTTGAATTTGTAAATTTTGCTGTAAGAATGGCTAAATTGAACTTGGCTTCAGGGAGACTGAAAGTTGATTGAAAATGGTTAGAGGGAGCCTGCTGGGAACGCAATCATTTCATCGTGGGATGCCCAGATGTCTGGTAAAATGGCTTGAGTTTGGTGAGATGATAATTAGGGGTGAATTTTTCCTGTAATTGTTGCAAACAAGCATTCACTCTGCGCCAGGCTTTGCTCTACATACTTTATAAATATTACCTGATTTGATCCTAGTAATAGCTTCATGAGATGTTATGACTATTGGTCCTTTTCCCATTATACAGATGAGGAAATAGAGGCCCAGGGAATGTAAGATAGTTGTCCAAAGGCACATGGTGTGTAAACTGAGGATCCTGATTCCAACCCACACAGCACAACTCTTGAGCTTGGTCTTCTCTGACAATCGCTTGCTTGTTCTCTGCATTCCTTTCTTCAGGAAGCTTCTTTTTTCTAAACTAAGGGTGACATTCTCTTCAGATAGTCAATGCATCCCTAATTAGTGGCACTGAAGATAGTTTCTTTTCTTGCCAACACAGAGTGATATCATCTGTCTGGCCAACTACTCCTTCCTCAGACCTGGATTTAGGAGCAGAGAATTTTGAGAAACGCAACGGCTCAAAAATCAGCCCCTTCATTTACAGCACACATTTTTACCTCTGAGCTACTGATTTCTCTCTCTCTTGCTACTGGTTTCACAGGGTTACATTCAGCTTGGATTTCTTTTTTGAGAGTGTGTCAGAGGCTTGTTTCGCTGTTCTTAAGTAATCCCTTTCTTTATTAAATGAAAAAGATAGATTCAATCAGCGATAGACCAGGCCTCTTGAGGAAGACCTGCAGGGGTGCTGAGCATCGCCTCAGTGGGGATAAATAGTACTCAGGGGTAAACTCTGCCTGGAACACAAAGTTGGAAGGTGCTTTGAAGTGGGGTGTACAGTGGGTGTAAGCAATAACCTACAGTGCAGTGATTTACTTTGGAATTGTTCTGCCAAAACAATTGCACAGCTGCTGTATGTGCCGGGGTTCTTAGCTCATCACACCCACGACCTGGGAGAGTTGTGCATGAAAGGAACTATCATAGTAGTTTGAAGTAAGGTTAACGGTTCCCCAAAGGCCTCTAAACCAAAAAAAAAAATTGCTGAGCATCTGGGTCCAGGGTTCTGTGTGCACAGAACATTCTAACACTACGTGCCCCCAGGTCAGTACAATACCTTCCTTGTCCTTTGAATGCTTTCCATAGACTGGTCAAAATTGTCTGCAGGCCCACCATGGGTTCAGTACTATCTAATGTCATTTTCACAGCTCTCCTCTGTAAACTTGAATTTCTCTGGTTGTCCTAAGTCAACTACCTCTCCAGTTCGACTCCCTGTTCTGTCCTTTGGGATAAGTACACTTCACAGTGCTTCCTCCTGAGTTACACAGCTCTTCCCATGCATCCTCCCCATTCCCTTAGGAAGCTGTTCCACCCTGCCCCACCCTGCCTGGACTAAGTCCCTTTGAGGAGGCTCGTTCTCCTGACAGGCTGATCCCAACTGCAGTAACCACTTGTACTATGAGCATCTAATTGCTCAGGCCATGACACTGTTCAGAAAAGGGAAACTATCAATAATTTTTCTGGGACAACACCCATAAACCAAGGCTGTCCAGGGAGAACTGCTCTACCTTGTCAACATTTCCAGAATTTCCTGTTGAGTTGCATTCTACCCTCATTGTCTGTGGCTTATGGGAAAGAAGCTACTCATATTTTGTTTTCTGCTCATTTTCTAGTTTGCTTTAACTCATTGTCAAATGCATAATTGGAGCTCAAAAATTGCAACTATTGTATCCAAAAGCAATTATACTTAAAACATATACATTTATATATTCATAAACAAAAAGAAAACTGTATTTCAATAAAGAAATATAACAGCAAAATAGCACCAAGTAATACATATATTTGCTTATATGTAAATATGTATATATATGTAAATAGGAAAATAGATTAATTAATTATTAAATAGGCAGACTAATTAATTAGTTGGATATACTGATTTGATAGCTCTCACAGATCAGTTATTGAGTCATAAAATGGTGAAATGGGCAACTAAGAATCAGCCTCTAGACAGTGGATACTAAATTGATGGTTCAATTTTTCTATCAACTTGAGTGGATCAAGGGATGCCCAAATGTCTGGTTACATGTTATTTCTGGATGTATCTATGACACCAAGTCAGGAGGAGATTAGTATGAGTTTGTATGTGGATCCCTCACCAATGTGGTAGGGATCTGCCAATCTCTTGATGGACAGAATAGAGCAAAGAGGCAGAAGTAGGAGAGTTTTCTTTCTGCCTGACTGAGCTGAGGAGTCCATCTTCTTTTGATAGTGCAAGATTCTCAAGAATTCTCAAGAATCAAGATTCTCAGCCATCAAACTAGAACTGGAATTTTCCACGTTAGCTCTCTGACTCTATCTTCACTTTTTGTTTTTTGTATCAGGACTCGAACTCAGGACCTTGTGCTCACCAGGCAGGGACTTATGCTGCTCAGCTATATCCCCAGCCTCTCTTATTATCTTCAAACTATACCACCAGCTCTCTGGTGTCTCCAGCTAGTCAAGGGCAGTTCTTGTAACTTCTCAGCCTTCCAGGATGGCTTGAGCAAGTTCACTGTAATAAATATCAATATATAGAAATATCTGTAGATAGGCAGATAGGTATTGCCTGTTGGTTTTCTCTCTCTAGGGGATCCTAACTAACATATGAGAGGTATCATGTTTTGCTTTTGCCAGTCTCCTTCCCACTGCTTCCAGGAAACATCCTAACATTTTCCTCCTGCTAATTTGTTTTTTGAACTCTCCACTGGGTCCTGTAGCCAATGCAGGTCATTATTTATGTGAGTTATAATTGTTCAAATTGAGAAGAAAGCTGAGGAGCGTGCACAAACAGAAACAAAGTCCTTATTTTGGTGATGCTGAAGAAAGAGAAAACAGTCTTTCGCATCTGGAATTGTTCATGAGAATTAAGCCACACAAAATTTTTCACAGAGATTGAACAAACACACACAGAGTTTAACACTAAATGTCATCACTGCAACTTTATTTTTGGTTCGGGTTTTGCTGTGATCTTGGAAATAATTCCAAGGAATACCAATAGGGCTGGTATTCCTTTTCCGTCTCATCTCCAACATAAGATAAGTACACACAGAACTGTACAAAAATCTAAACTGAAGCATATATGCCCAATAGTTTCTAACTTTGTAGCTTCCAACGTGAACTGCTTTCAACGTGTAGGGCTTCCGTTCTACTTCATATTTTCCCTATTTTTGCTCCATGGTATGCGTTTGTATCTTAAGACAAAACACATCCTTGAAACATCTCTGACATTCTTTATCATGCCACATGGTTATGAGCATTCTATGCATTCAAATATATTTTGGGTCTTCAATTCCCTCAATACATCATTTCTTCATATTTCACACATCATGATCCAATTGGTGAAAAGGATGATTGGCTGATCCCAAGAACAACTAAACCTTGCTTAAAATACCAGTCTTTATTATACCAAGCCAGCTAAGTTTGGCTCTGACTATAAATGAAATCATAGTCTTTTCATCCCCAAGAGAGACACGGAGAGGGTCAGTGCTGTGAAGGATGGTGGACTGACTCCCCTCAGTGTCCCCCAAAATAAGCATTTGCCAATAAAGAGAGCATTTGGAAAACAATTCGGTCACTCACAGCCACTTGTGAAGTGTGTGAACATCCATCAGTTTCTGCTGAATAATTTATTCAATCCAGGCTACAAGTGTACGGATTGCTGCCACGGATGGCTGGAGTCAGGCTTTCCCCCTTCCGTTTTTGTCCTGGTGTCAGTCATCCACAGATACACCCAGAACCACACTTCACTAATCACCGGTTGTTTCTTAATCCATCTACGTTGACAGGTCACAATTCATGACCACACCTCTACCCTTTTAAGTTGTGGGGGTGTTGGATATTTTGACCCAGCAGATGAAAAAGTGATTCCAACAGTCTTTTGGCTCAAAATTACCTAACTTTTCCGATAATGTTTGTCAAAAATTGTTACTTTCAGTACTTTTTAGATCCTAGAAATACAAGATACTTAGAGAAATGTAGACATGTTTAGCTATTGATCAGAATCAAATAGTTCTGCATTGTATTGTTCACCTGGTGCAGCTTAGATGAAAGTTGTTTTGCAACAAAATGAAATGAAAACCAACAACAAAAATAAGACCCATTAAGACATGTAATGAAGAAGAAGCTCTATAGTGAGTGGTGGATACAAGAATGAATAAAATGCAAATCCCATGCTTGAACAATTCACGGTCTAGTGGAGAGACCAACATAAGCAAGAGTTATAACTGTGGATAATATATTCTGTAAGTGAGAAATACACACAGTTTTATTTAAATAAAGGTGGAGAAGTTCTAGATGCTTCTGAGGGAGTTGTGAGAGTTATGGAAGAACAGGTGAGCTTTAAGGTGGATGTAGGAGGATGGTTTGATCCCCAGGTCTACCAGCAGAGACAGGTCATTCCAGAGAGCAGAAAACTCCTCTGGACACATAAGAAGGGATGAGAAGTAGCTCGTGGACAGTAACTTGAGGGTAGAATGGGGAAAACAGAGGTTCTTGGCAGAAGCCCATATGCTTAGGGACTTTCCCAAGATGCAGAGACTTAAAAATTTGGATTACCCCCTCCAGGTCAGATATCATCAGATCGTGGAAGATGGGTGACCTGAGAAACAAGATGCCCATGTGCAAGTCTTGGACCTGACATTTATGAGAAGTACCTCTTCAGGCAAGTTCTTTACCTTTCTTGTCTCCCAAATGAAGGAGTTACAGTGCTGAAACACCAATTTATATATAGATCAAGCATAATACCGCATCCAAAGAGATACTGAGTTAGAAAAACTGGAGTTCTGTGTCTTCCTTCCAAACTAGAAATGTATTGAATTCCTATCCCAGTAGCTGTCACTCCACATTTAAACAGAGTTGAATTTATATGGTGTAATCAAGCAGGACACTTGACATATAGGCTGACAATCTACAAATATCCTCAATAAAATAAAATAAATGAAGAATGGGAAAGTACATCCTTCAAAATAAAAGAAGAAATAACGGCCTGAGACAAAGGATAGCACTTTTTAAAAAAAAAACTAGACTTAAAAGCCATCATAATTTTTGAGAGCATCTGGCATGTATTGCAGACTCCCTAGAGGGACAGAAAAAAAAGCATTCTGAGATGTTCAAGGGGCAGGCAAATGAGCTATTGAATGTGGAAGAGGAACGAGTCCAGGAGGTCCTGGCTGGGACATGCAGCCTGCACAGCAGGAACAAGGGGCTTGAAGGAAGCTGGACCCCAAACTGAGACCTATTGTACTTTTAGGGTCCCCATACTATGGTTGACTATGGTTGGCAACCAACATCAGATTACCCCTCCCAGGGAGGGAAAAACTCAAAATACCTCGGTGCCTTTTAGGGAAATGATACTTACTGAGCACCTGCTGTATATCGGGGTCCATTTTACTTCTACATTTACTCCTCAAAATAGCCCTGAGAAAGAAGCTCCCACTTTAGGGGCCACACCATCATGAAGCATCTTAGGAGGCTGTTTCCCACCAGTTCCTCATAGGAGTAGTTTCCTTCCAGGGCACAACTTATAATCCGTGGGGAGAGTTCTCTGAAGAAAAATACTCCTTTGCATCTGCTCCTGCAGGTGGTGGAGACACAGCTGTCAGGGCTGACACAGACCAGTGCAAGGGCATCCATTTTTCTTTCTTTCTTCAGTTAAGGCTCTGAATTGGATCCAGCTGTTCTTTGAAGCAGAGGCCAAAAGACCCCAATATCCTGCTCTTTGTTTGCCTGGAAGTTATTGGCTATTGTTAGCCACAGAGGCTAGGTTGGAACTAAGCAGATGGTCACTGGGTTCTGGGAGCAGGTCATGGTATAGTAGAGGTGATGGCATTTCAAGCTGAAGCCTCCATTTCAATCCCGGCTACCACCGTGAGTTGTTGACCTTGATGGGAAATGGTCTATAAATAGACCTCAACAGAGAAGTGTACTGGATTTTTCTTAGTCTTTCTTTAGAAAAAAATGACACTAAATATAAAAAAGTTCTCACTATTTATAAGTCATAATTCCACGCTGCGCACACTGTGGTAATCTAGAAACACTTTTATCATCATCAGGGGCTGGGGATATAGCTCAGTGGAATAAGCGCTTGCCTAGCAAGCGCAGGGTCCTGAGTTCGATCCCCAGTACCGCAAAAAAATAAATAAATAAATAAATAAACTTTTATCATCATCGTTTTCATCTCTTGCATTTCCTGATCACCTGTGGTGCACCAGGGGCTTGTGCTAGCACTTTAGTCTGCACCATCCTGTGAGAAATGCTAACGCAGTCCCCATTTTTTTGAGGCACTGAAATTTAACTTCAGGTTAGTGAACTTTTGCAGTGTTCCACAGCTAGTCAATAGCAAAAGAAAGAGGCTAAAATGTGTGTGTGTGTGTGTGTGTGTGTGTGTGTGTGTACTGACAATCTCAAAGTTTAGGAATAGGTTGCTGTCAAATTAAGAGCAAGGAACAAGGCTTAAACATTAGAACAAAGTTACTGGGAGATATTTACCAACCTCTTGCACCATGCCATCATGGCCCCACTGCTGTATGGAACGCCTTGTCTCCATTTTTGTCTCCTGGTTTTGCAGCCAGAAGGCGCAGACCATTTGGATAGGCATAATCCAATTCATGCCTACCCACCGGATCCCAGGATTTCCTACCAAGGAGTAACTCCGATCAATGCCTTTACGGATCAGCTTGGTCAGAACAAGAAACTCACCCATACAATTCCACTTGGAACTGAGAGAGAAATTTTCATCTGACAAATGTCAGACATGATCGAGGGCTGTTTGTGAGTCACTCCCCTTTTCGAGAAATAAAGGCGTAACTCCCCATAGAATAATGAGCAGCAGCCCGTTGGCGCCCAAGGAGCTAACACAATGAGCAGATGTCCGAACTCTACTGGCCATGTCCCAGATGCAAACAATAGAACACTGGCCAACTTCTGCTAAAGAAAGTTTCTGAAGCCATGGTAGTGCCTGGGCCAGCCAAAAATGCATTACGAGACTGCAGTTATCCACAATAGTCTCACTTCATAAAGAAGGAGGGGTTGGGGAGGGGAAGTAACGTGAGCTTACATTCTCTGATGGAGTTGGAGGAAAAGTGCTCAGAAATTTTGCCTCTTTGCCCTTTAGGATGATGGATTGCCTCAGTTTTATGAAATACTGGAGCTAAATCCCTTTAGGGTTGGGACTCCATGAATATTAATTGGTCCCAAATAAGAAGACAGGCCTTGCTCATTGCCAGTGTAGGGCAGTCATCATCACCGGTGTTTTCCACAGTCTTTATGTTAAAGGAGTATTTATTTTAGGGGGGGAAATCCAGAGAGTTAGACTTGGGAAGGAGATTTTTTTTTCCTTAAGCTTTCCACAGTCATCGGTTATTTTGTTCCCTACAAATGGAATCATGGTATAGGGCTATAATGACATTGGATTATCCAAACAGATCCTATTTCATATCCTCTAAAATGGATGCAGATAACAACCCTCAGGAGAAGCACTTTTTATAGCTCCTAGAATTTTGTCTATTTGTGTGTTTACTTTATGGAGTACTTTCACATATATTATCTTTCCTCCAGATAAATAAAGGAGGTATTGTTTCCCCTTTTTTACAGGCAAGGTCAGCGATTAAAGATGTTGCCAACGGTGGGTCACGTGAGCGTGGCAGAACTGGAACTTTACCCAGGGATTCTTGGTTTCAGCGCTCCTGTTCCCCATATTTTACGTAAGTCTTATCCAATCTATATGGGCCGCTCCCTAATCCCTGCCACTCAAGCCATTAGTATGATCAGCCCCAACTATAGCATCCTCTCTATAAATAGGAGGAGATGGAGCTGAGACAAAATTGCATTTGTACAATTCGCCTGATTCCAAGCAGAAAGTTTTGCTTCCTTGGATGTATGAAATTTGGGGCACGAACCTTCTGAGAAGGGTAGCGGCCTAACTTTTAGGGAGAGTAAAAATTATCTTTGCAAGCATATTAAGAGGTCTGTGTATCTCTGCCTATCACGCTGAAACAACGGAGAGGACCGAATACACTCGCATCATGCTATTTCACAACCACATTAAGTCATTCAAAGGAGTTTTGTCTGAGCCACTGGATACTTGTGCACAGTTCCTTTGTGTTCTAATTCTGGAAAACCAAGAAAACTTTTGCTAAATCAGAGGAAAATAAAACGAAACTCCACCTCAGCTTTCAGAAGATTCAAGCCAAGCCTAAGTTCTAACCCTCTTCGATTTGGACCAGGTTATAAACTTGGCATAAAGGCACCAGCCCATCCCTACTGGAAGTCTCTCAAGAGACTCGGCTCCAGCTTTCCAAAAACTTGCAGCCCAAATACATTTGGCTTCACATCTGAGCCTTTGTAATATTTGACATCTATTAGAAATTACCAAGTAAAGCTTCAGAAACATAAAATCAAGCTGGACTCCAATGGGCACATGAAGTTAAATTGATAAGGTAACCATGTAACTTAAGCAAACACCAGACTTGCCTGGAAAACCTCTACGAAGGCTCACTCACACATTTGGCAAGGACTCAGAGGTCTTTGGAAATATTAATGAGGAAGAAGGGGGAGATCTCATTTTTCTCTTCTAATCCATTGCTTCCATATAGCTACTGTGTTCTTTGATCTCAGAGGACAGGTTCTGAGCAAAGTAGAACAATGGCACCTGTGAAATCAGAGTCCTTTAAAAACAAGGTGATAATTTCTTTTAATCTGCACTGACCCAGTGGAACTAGCACCGCATTAAGAAAATTACTCCTTTGACTTATGCAACAGATGTACAGACTCCAAGCTGGAAAAACCTGGATAGGTTTCCTCATAAAGAGGGGAAAGTGCTTGCAGATCAGATAAGATATTAATCCAATTTGGAACTCTCCTGTGAACAGAGAGGAAGTGGGCCTTTAAGAGAGTCTGAGCTGGCCTCAAAGCTAAAGGGACCCTCAGAGTGGCCGCCGGATTTTGAGTTGGCTTGATTGTTTGTTTCTTTAAAGAGTGCTATGAAATAGAAAAGTTACCTATTGTATTTGGCCCCTTTTAAATACTGAGGGTCTGGTAAACTTGTAATTTGTTTGTGAATGTCTAAGGCTCCTAGAAATGCTAAAAAGCAACATATGTTATATCCATTTGAGGAAACAGAAAAAGACAAACACCTGGCCCAAACATTCTGCCATTTAAATAGCAGTGTGTCCCTGGGATAAATCCCTTCATTATTTCTCTGAGCCTCAGTTTCTTCAACAGTAAACAGTTACTACAATATCTTTTTAGAGTGTTGCTACAAAAATCTAATGATACCTAGACAATCATCTTGCAACAGATAGGGTATGCCGTAAGTCTACATTTTAGAATAGTTACTTAAACCTACAAGGAAATGCAAACTTCATCTCTCCTTCGACTCTCTCATTTCTTCCCCTTTTAATATCATTCTTGGGAGAAGTTAACTTAAACTTCTCTTGGAACATTACAAAGTACTCAGTTCCTTGCATGGAAATAGAGCTACCTGGAATCTCAAAATAAAGGGAAAGAAAGATGTCCTATCACTCCTCTTCTTTTCCTTTCTACTTATTTCATTAGCCATCACATCTAGGGTCCTTAACTTCATTATAATTATTTTTTTAAATACAATCTGATCATTATATATTACCATGAAGAGAATAAATTGAGTACTTAATGAAGCAGGAGCGATACGAAGTCCACACAGCGGTTTGTGATGGATAACATACAAAAAACTGAGATGTAGATGTCCTTTCAGTGGTACACGAAGCTTTCCTAGAAATAGCTGGGAATTCTTTCCCCTTAATTTCCATGCCTTCCGTCCAACAGAGTAGCAGCCCCTTGATCACCTACAAGGACTGCTGCTAACAGGATAATAATGTGATTGCTCCCATTTTATTATATTTGCTTTTATAGATATCATGGGAGCAAGCTGAGTAATCAACAGAACTCAAAATTTTTACAATAGTGATAAATTATAATTTAACTTGTGGTTTATGATAGCAAGAAAAAACAGTCCTTCTAGTGTTACTGAATTTATTTTTGGTCATGCATATTCATTATAAAACAAAAAGTTAATGACAACATTTATGTCAATGTGTTCCTGGCCACCTCAGGAAAAGTAGAGTATTTTTTTCTACCATTATGAGGGACAGTTCCTGAAAGACACTTTCATGTACAATACTGTGTTGGTCAGCTTTTTATAGCCGTGACAAAATATCCAAGAAAAACAACTTAGAAGAGCAAAGATTGATTTTTGCTCATAGTCTCAAAGATTTCAGTCCATGGTTGGTTGGTCTCGCTGTCAAGGGTCTGAGGTAAGGTGGAACATCATGGCAGAAGGGCATGACGAAAGAAAGCTGCTCATGTCCTAGAAGCCAGGGAACAGCCAGAAGGGGAAGGCGCAAAGGCCAGATATAGTTTCCAAGGTCACGCACATCTGTGGTAATCTGCTCCATTTAACTGGGCCCTTCTCATGTTTTCATGAAATTATGTTTACATAATTGGATTAATTTATTTGTTGAGATCCTAGTTTTCATGATCTGTTCACTTTCTAAGAAGTGTATCACCTGGCAATGAAGACTTTAAGGCATAAGGTTTGGGGACTGGGTCAAACCCAAACCATAATAAGTACCTGAAAGATTGGAAGGGAAGGTGGTGGAAAGGTTTAGAGTGGTTTGGCATTTGGAGCCTCTTTTCAAAACTCAACTCTGTGGTCTTCGATTTGCAGGAAATTGGAGGAGCCCTTGACCTAAGCCTTTTAAAGTAGCCATTGAAATGAAACCACAACATGTACATTTGGAGTTGTCCCAGGGGTTAATTGAAGTTACAGCATGCAAAAGATAGTATGCTGAGAACTCTCACACTATCCAATGACTGGCAGCTGCTAGCTGAGGTTAAGAAATGCTGGTGTAGAGCACAAGTGAAGGGCAAGGCATCATTGCAGTGACTCCGGGGCTGCAGCAATGACCTTCGGAGTGGTATCAACACGCAAGCCTGTGTATGATGTGTCTATATGCCCTTTCTCCACTGTGGGGATGGATGCATTTGGTTACTCCAGAGCCATTGGTTTGGGGGCCTTGGGTTTCAGAATTTTTAAACTAAAAGATCCAGTAGCTCACACCTTTACTACGAAGGTCATAGCCATGGACAGAACTACAGCTAGTCTACATTTAGGCAAAATTTTTAAAGAAGCTGCTTCACAAGTCATGGACTGTCCTTTCATTTTGCTGTACCCACTTCCTTGCTTTCTTTTCTATTTGCTTATGTGTATAACAATATGTTTATGTGCTAACTAGGAGCCGGTCATGATTGAGGCTTACAGATAACCGCAGTCAACTGTACACTGTTTATGTTCTCAGTCCAGTGCTGCTGTGAAGGGGACAGAGAGAAAAGACATACAGAATCATTCAAACATCTACAGAGAGGTCAAATAGGGTATAGGGTGTAGCGACCCTAGATCATAAGACAGAGGGGAAACGGACCCCCTGCTAGGCAACATATTTATGATAAGAGAGCAGAGGAGATGAAGGACAGACATCCATGATCATCTGAGGCAGGGCCTATGGAGGGGGAAGAACCAGGCTAAGTCCATCTGGAGGCCCATCGAGGAAGCTAGCACTGCTGAAGCAGAGTGAGAAGGAGAGAGGAAGCGGGATTAGATGAGGAGGTGCAAGAGCCTCATGCACACAAGATCTGTGACATTGAGTGGACTTTAGGCTTTATTCCATGTGGATGTGAAATCCTCAGAGCACTTTGAGTGATTGAAGGACATGATAAATGCAACTATTTAGAACCGAGCATGGTGTTGAACACCTCTAACTCCAGCATTCAGGGATGCTGTGGTAGAAGGATCGAAAGTTAAAGCCCACCTTGGGCAATTTAATGACTTCATGGAACATTTGTCAGTACTGAAAAAAAATTTAAAAAGGCAGGGATAGAGCTCAACGGTTAAATTTAGATTCAATTCCCAATACAGCTCCTCCTCAACACGTAAATTTTTAGAAGGTTCTGCAGGTTGCATCTGGGACCTGATAGCAAACACTAAGTTAAGAGTAAGCAAGCAGCCGGGGGAAGAGGAGGGCTCAGCGATGACCATGTACTGTTACAATGAAACTTCTGCTTTTCAGTTGAGTAGTAAGTCATACGTGGTAAACAAAATCCCAGCAAAGTGGCCCGCTGATACTTCTGCCTGAAGATGCCTTAGATATCTCTTCTTTCATGTTCTTCTTTCTCTCCTCTTTTTTCTTTCCTGCACATCCACTCCCCATCTCCCCTCCCTGGCTTGTGATTTTAATTCTTCCGACAATTTACTCAGCTTGAATTAAAACCAACCATTAACTTCAACTATCTGGGTCAGAAAAATATGTCCATATCCTGTTCAGTGTTTCTGGTTATAGCTGTGTCTTTTGGTGACACACTTTCCCCCAGGGGAAACTTCTGAGAGTCTCTAAGGGAAGCTTCAAGTAGAAAATGTGCTTCCTGAAGGCCATTTTCCCTATAGCGTTTCTCCATTCCTGCTAGTCCTTTGATTGGAAACGAAAAAAAAGGGATTAGGTTGTAGCTCAGTGCAAAGGACTGGGGTTCCACTGCAGTTCTGAGTAATAATCGTAATCATAAAGTAGGGGTGAAAATATGCCCTCTGACACTTTTGATCAGTTTATAGGCTATCATTCTAATGCAGTCAGCTACAGATCCAGCCAGCCAAGGATCAAAAATACTTGGAAAAAAGCTGTGTCTAACTGTGAAAAAGATTGGGAATCTGATCAGATATTATTCTTTCTTCTCTGATTCCCTCAGCAATACACTATGACAGCTATGCACATCTGATGATTTAACATTAAAGGAAGGAGGTGTGTAGTTTGCATGTAAATGCTGCATCCATTTCTTGTAAGAAATTTGTGCATCCATGGACCTTGGAACTCGGAACCAGCCTCTCACTAGCAACTGACTGAAAACTGCAGGTAGTGCCACCACTTATTTGAAGACTAGGTACTAGGCATATTGCTAAGTTGCTGAGTGCATTGTGTGTAATGAATTAATCCTGTTGAATTTGTGTTATCACACCATTACATAGATGGTAACAATGAGTCAAACCTAAGTGAAATAAAAATAATTCTATCTTTCTGAAACACTATTTTCCTGGATGAGACAGGAGCTTACAAGCAAGATCAAGTCTAAACATAAGACTTTATCTGAATATTCTGGCCATGTCTAAGATCTGGACACAAACATTTAAAAAATTTGGAAATGGAAATCACAACAGGGTTTGCTTGTACATTTTAATATGTCCTGAATGTGAATCGATCTCTGCTAAGGCTGTGATTCATTGCATACCATGAAGTGACCCAGGGGCCTTTTAGTACTGCGAGTGGCATCTGACTTGCTTGCCTTGGCTTGGGTAAGAAAACCACAGCTCACTGACTTACTCAACACATTGAGCAAAGAGACCGAGGAGACTGGGGGAGAGAAAACATTCCCAGCAGCATGGACTCCATTTAGAAAGCCCCGGATGATGAAGGTGTAATGTGTCTTGACTTCTGACACTGCTAACCGTTACTCTGCTTCTTCTCTTTCCATTTCTTAGCTTACTCAAATAAGAAGGAAACGAGCGAAAGGGGAAGTTTGGCAGGAACTCCACCTTGGAGAAAGCAAATCTTATTTGAATAAAGGTACCCCATTGAGGAGTCCTGGTTGCATTTGCTTTGGTAGCTGGTTAAATCTTTATTAATTTGCTCACGAAACCTTGCCAAGTTTGGATGTGAGGGGGGACTGGGAATGCTTAGTCTGCAAGCTCAGTTTAAGAAGAGAAACCAGAGCGAAGTCCGTTTGGCGCCTGGCTTTCACAGCGTGAGGAAGAGAATGGAGTGGACGCATGGGGCTGGAGGATTCAAGAGTCCTCAGTGTTTCTCCTGGAGTCACCTCCGTCGTGAAGTCTAATCCAGGTGTCAGTATATTCTCTTGCGATCTGTGGCCTGCTAAATACCTTCACTTTGCTGGAGGCCTGAGAACTTTACCTCTTCTCTTTTTCCCCTCTTCATTAAAAACAAAAGAGCATAAAGTTAAGTTGAAGCCGAGTGGCAAACAGCAAGCTTACGTTTTGATAGTAAGAAAATTGATTGGTTGCTAGATTGACGCGCTTGTTGGCCTATAAGGAAGAGAATGAACATGAAGTTAGACAGTGGAAAACTGCAGCAGGGCTCCAGTTTGGAAGTTGCCTAAATGTGGGGCTCACATGGAGGCAGTTGTGTACTAATGATGTGCTTAATAGGAACTGGCTAAAATGAATCAAATCTTTCTTGTCCTAATCACTTAGAGGGACAGGGAAGCCTAGTATAAAATGGAGTGGGTGGTTCTATGTAACAGAAACCTACTAAAAGCTATCACCACCCGCCTACAGTAGATTGTTCAGTCCAGTTGGGAAACACATTTTTCTTAATTCTACTGCCCGCATAGATATTTCTTTATTATTAAACTCATTATAGGGTGCAAGTTTTGCTCATATTTTCTAAGGCATTGCCACAAACTAAACTTTGCCTATGAGAAGAGGAAGAATGCTAATCTTTTCCTTCTGAGTGAACTGAGGATGTTTTAAATTCTGAGATGAGACCTCTGTTTTAAGGTCAAAATAGAGTGAGTCTTTTTTTTTTTTTTGCGGTACTGGGGATCGAACTCAGAACCCTGCGCTTGCTAGGCAAGCGCTTATTCCACTGAGCTATATCCCCAGCCCCTAGAGTGAGTCTTAATCCCATGAAGAAGCAGCACCTTATCACAACAAAATTGTGTGCGTGTGTGTGTGTGTGTGTGTGTGTGTGTGTGTGTGAGAGAGAGAGAGAGAGAGAGAGAGAGAGAGAGAGAGAGAGAGAGAGAGAGAGAGAGATAGGAAGATTACTTAGGATTAATTACTAAGAAAACACCCAGAAGCAGTCTTAGGGTTGGCAGGAGGAAAGAACCAACTTTGTAATGTAAGTTATTTAGAAATAAGTCAACTCAGAAAACCATCTGTACAAACTTACTCAAGCGATGAAAAAGGAAAACTACGCAGCAAACACATAGGGTATGTGCTCGGAGACAGTTCGTGGTAGGGTGGGGGAGGATCCAAGGGCTTGGGGGAAATGCAGCTGCCTGTTCAGGTTACTGTCATCCCACACATCAGTCATTGCCAGGAGAGGGAGGCCTCCTGGCAATAACGTGCTTAGATGTCTTGCGGAGATGTTCAGAGAAACAACTCTGAAGTCACATGGAAAGCACACTTGCTATGCTTTTTTCCCAACACTTAGTGTTACTCATGTCAGTTTTGCCCATCTTGGGTGAGAGTGAAACTGTCTGTCTTGCCTGGATCTCATTACATAGCTCCCGCCTGCGACTTACCCTTCTATCAGACACGGAAGTTCTGACTGGCACATCTTTTCAGTGCTCAGTGATGGTGACGAGCGGCCCTGCCTCTCACACTGCCAGCCGTGTTATTTTAACCTCGTGATACTTGCTTCCCGGAGAGCTTCTCTTTCTAGGTAGTATAAGAGCAATGACCTCAACAGTAGTCATATCTTTCTCTGCTTATCGAGCTTTTACTTATGTGCTAAGTGCAGCAAGAGAAGATCTAGAATTCTGTGATCAACAACACTGACTGTCCTCAGACTGCTAGATTCCAGTCTCACCTCCGTAATTTACTGGTTGTGGATCCAGGCAGACATTATCCAGACCTTATTCTTTATCTGTAAAATCTTCACATTAACATGATCTCCTAGTCTCAAGATGATGGGATGAAATAATACAGGAAAACACCTTTGCATTGTGTCTGCACATGGTGAGCATTTAATACATTTAACTAGTACTATAATTTTTTCTTATTCTCAGTGTTTATTTAATCCTTCCTACAACTTCAAAATGTAGTTATTGTTATCTGTACTGTATAGAATATAAAGCCAGCACTTAGGGCTGTTGGGTAATTTATTGAATTTTATATACCTTGTAAGTTTTGGAATTGGGATTTGAGGTTACATCTACCACTGTGGTTTTTTCCCACCAGCATCATGATTTTATGTGTGTGTGTGTGTGTGTGTGTGTATGTGTGTGTGTGTGTGTGTGTGTGTGTGTGTTCTATCTACTTGGGCTGAATTACTGAGATCAGCATTATGGCAAAAAGAACATCATTTACTTGTAGTAATTAGTTACTAAAAACCAAACACTTCTCTTACTTTTAATTACTTCACAGTATCACTATGGTGTTTATGTTTTTATCCCGTTTCAGAATAACAAAGTAACAGAACTTTGCTAACCACAGAATCTCAATAATGCTTTCCTTGAGAACGCCTGTCAACCTTCTATTTTCACGACCTTCACACCTGCTGCCCTGAATAATTTCTTTCCAGATATTCATGGGGCTGACACCACAGCTTGTTCAAATTCGGGGGGTTTTCTTTGACTATGTTAGCTTTTGTTACTATAACATAATTTGCAAGGAGAAAAGGTTTACTTTGTCTCACAATTTCAGAACATGACCAGTTGCTCATGTTGCCTTGGTGCTATGATGAGGGGGAGCACATCATGGTGGAATCCTGTGGTTGAGCAAAACCTCTCACAGTAATAAATGGAAAGGAAGGTGGGGTGAGTATCATACTATCTGCTTTAGACACACGTCTCCAGTGACCTAAAGACCTCTTCTGTAGCTGTGTCTCTTGAAGTCTGCACTGATTTTGGGGACTGCCATGCTGGGGAGGAGGCCTTTAACACGTGAGCCTTCAGGAGACTTCTGGATCCAAACTCTAACGCTGCTCTATTTAAATGACAGTCACTGCCCAGCCACTGTTCCTTCCTCAAGTCTTTTGTTGCTTCACTTAATAATGCCTTCACTTATAACGCCTCCCTCAGAAGACATCCCTGCATTCAACACAGCATTAATGGAGGGTCTATCTCTCTCTGCCAGAAAGTTTGCTCCAGGAACAATGAATTTTTTTCTGGTTCGCTCAGTGTTCTAATCACATTACTCTGAAGAGGGCCCAGCAAATAGAGAGCACAGGCAAACGTTTCATCTGATTAATGAATAAACAGATGTTACCTCATACTTTCCAGCAATTGTAAATTTTAGGGTTTTTATTATTTAATTGTTATACTAGCAAATTTTTTTCCCTATTCTAGGAACCCTGGACTTTCAAACTGACCTCTGAGTCTTCATACAGTCCACTTGTGATCTTTCTTACAATGCATTTGTTCTTCTCCAAAAATGGTTTTGTCAAGGGCGAGAGAGTGTGAATAATAAACTAAGTGATCATTCAAAACAGACCATTAAATATGTGTAATCCACACAGACCTGGGCACCTCCTGCTCTGTGTCCATGCACTGCCATGTTCAAATAAACATCAGTGAAAGACTAACATTCACAGGAGACATTTTCATCTTTATTGCCTATTGAAAAGAGTATATTTTTATTCCCCTTGTTGAGGCCGTGTCTGATTTTGTAAAATTTTCTTCTAATTTTATGTAGATACTCTGCTCATTAACCATATCCCCCTCACATCTCCAGAAGACTTCTTCCTAAGCAATTTCTTGTTCTTTTCTTCCACCTCTGCCTCCCAGATGGAAGCTGTTCTGTTCCCCCCCGTGAATTCATTCAGTGGGGCTGGGCACATCTCAGCGACCTCATCCACCATCCTCCTCTCCACAGCAACTGGTCCATGAGGGTCCCCTGGAACACCCTCTAAGTTTGTTAAGTATAGGGATGTGAGTAAAGCTGATAATTATCAGAAATAACTTATTTTTTCTGCCACCATATATACAAAGGTTAGCTGAAGTTCTCTAAACGTTTCCTCTTCTCATTTAGAAGGATGCAAAAATCTGTTAGTTCCTGCCTGTGGCTTGTGCCCCTCATCTTAGTGCTAACTCTGTTGGAGAATGAGGCCAAGAGGAGAGAGGGAGGGGAAAGGGAAATCAACAGCATTAGACCATGTCATGTACGGGAGCCTAATAACCTCAATGACTGTACACAGACATCATAAACAAGAACCAAGATTAGTAACATGGACAAGAATAAAGATGAGAAAAGGGAATTAGAGGGGCCAAGGGAAGGAGATAAAAAAAAAAAAAGAAGCTGTATTATATACCCGCACACACTCCCAAAGATGACTGTAAATTGCCTGAGCTGCAAACACATTTGAACAAAAATTTTTAAAAAATGCTTCTTCTGGATATACACCCATGAGAGCTTGAAGTGCAGGTGGGAAGAATATTTGAAACTGGCAAAATGGCAAGAAGATTATTAGTTTGTTTTATAATGTTTTCCTGTCCTAGAAAACTTAAAATGGTTTATGCAAACTCAGACTAATCTAAACATTTTAACCTGTCAATCATTGTGTGTTTGTTGACCTAAGATAGAGAGATAATAAGAGAATTATTAGAGGGAAAAGTTCTACCTCTATCTCTGTTACCTTGGCATTAATTTCAAGGTTTTGTTTTCCAACCTAGCTAAATAAGACTGAGAAAATAAATGCACGAAAGAGCATGTGTGTGTTTAATGTTCTCTAATTTGTTTATGGCAGGGAATCACGGCTCATCTTACTTGTCTGCTGAAACAGCCTCTCTGTTTCCCCAGACCATCTCCCTGCCTGGCTTTGATTTCTGTTTCCCAGTTAGCAATCCTGTCTCTGACATTGGCTTTGTCTGGCTATTGCCTTTTTTTTTTTTTTTAATAAAAGGAAGGAACAGTAATTAGTAGAGAAAGGCAAAGACATCATTTCTGAGCAGGTCTTGATTTCTGGGATGATCTGGAATGGATGAAGGCCATGTCTCATGGGGTTTCCTGATTTTGCCTGCCAGGGCAGAGGCACCATATTGGTGTTCTTGAGGAAGATTCCAGAAGATGCTTCCTTATCCTTTCTAGTTTATCCAAGTGGAATCACACCTTGACATTTCTTTCCTCACTGACTGAGATGTGGGTGCCTTCCCCCATTCTGTTCTCAGTGTTTTTCCCTCTCTGAACCATTCCTGCTTATTGTCAAAGTGTTTCTTGTCCTTTAAGACCATTGGTTCTAAACTGAAGAGAGAAGTCAGGAAATAAAGAACAATGTTTCAAAGGCAAAGGTGAGAATACTTTGAGGGATGGCTGTATGTTCTTTGCAAAGTGGCATAGCATTCTTTGTTTTCATTTTATATTTTATTTTATTTTATTTTACTTTGCAGCCCTGCAGATTGAAACCAGGGCCTTCACATTAAGCTACATCCTTAGGAAATATTTTATTTTTCACTTTAAAGCAAGGTCTCACTAAGTCACCGAGGCTACCATAAACCTATGGTTTTCCTGCCTCATTCTGAAACAAAATTGTGCCCAAGTCACCACACAGTAAGGGACTGAAAGTCTTCATTGAGATGCTACTGAAATGTGACAAATGCTGGACCTAGAATTAGAACAGACAGATGCTAATTCTAGAACTGTCACCCTCTTCCTAGAGAACTCAGGTGAATCACTCCATCTTTCTGTACACTGGGGCATTTGCACCAGAGGACTCAGTCACTGATGTCCTATGAAAAATGAATTGCAGAGCTTTTACCTTCCTCAGCATGAGGCTACGGCTTCAGGAGAGCGGTGCCCTTGGTGGAGAGAGCTGACAGTAATCCTGGCTTGGGTGGGATTCTAACACATTCTCTTTTACTCAGGTCCCCAGCATGTTGACCAGATGCAGCACTGGATCAGCACAGGCTCTCTGGGGAAGCTCTTCAGCTTGAGCATGAAGAAAAGACACCTGGGATTAGTTCTGGCTTCTACCCTGATGTCCATGGATGAAGAGCCAGCATGGTGATCTCCATGCGTCTGTCTTCTCAGCCATAATTCTCACAGGAAACATTTTGAAGATGCAGTTAATAAAAGAAATTGCAGCAGAGTATGGCTTATTGGAGACACTCAGTGTCTGTTGCTAACTTCTGATTTCTGATAGGCTTTTGAATGCCTACACATGGAGCAAGGTGGAGCCCACACAGTTCTGATACACTCAGTGAAAAACGAGCACTGCTGAAGCGGTTTGTGGCTTGGGTGGGGTGGGAGTGATGTGGAGAGGAACCCTGTGGAGCTTCTGCCCTCAAGTTCTGCTGGGAGAGAGAGTAACAGGGAAAAACTGTAGTGCAGAGTGACAAAGGGAATCACCGAAAGAGTCCCAGTGTGCCCCAGTGCATCTACTGTGTGATTTGACACACCAGTCCCCTGGCATGTTCGAGTGATGTCAACACAGAACAACCTGAATAAGAACACAATGCTCAGGTGTAGCAGCATGAACAGCAGGCTGGAGGTATCTAAAGTTAGTGTTAGGAGGGTTTTCCCATGGTACCTGAGGGGAACGTTTCATGTAGCAACCAAGCTTGAAGCCTTAAGAATCCTCTACCAGTTTATTTTTAATTGTTTTTCTAAGACTATGGTTGTTATGCAAAGGGTGCACACCTAGGCAATTTATTGTGGCTTTGAAAAAAATTACAGGTCTTATATGCAATCCAAAGATTCTTTTTCAATGTATTTTGAAGTTAGGCCCAGACTATACTTCTGAGAAAGCTGCAAAAGGAACCATGGCGTTGTCTCTGAGTAAGTAATTTTTTAAGGGTAAGGCTTTGAAGTTTACCTTTACTAGGCACGGACTCATAATTACTATAGCCTTGTACCCTCACATCCTGTGAAAAGTTGTTTCCTTACCAGTAACCCCATCTACAGGGTACTCCTCAGAAAGATATGACTCATCCTATTGTGCCTCATTACTCTAGTGGAGCTAAATGATACAGATTTTAGGGTACCAGTGACCAATGTAGCTGCAACATACAAGGCTGCTAAGTCATGACCTGATGGATTTGTCCATATCAGCTTGGTAGGACTGTACTTCATCCCCAGATTCCATTTCTTTTATGGTAGTGACATTTAACAAATAATAATATGGAAAACTCATATTTTAATTTTATATCAGTAATGTTTTTACTGTACTTATGACCCATGCAATATTTCAAATGTAACAATATTTTTTAAAAGGTTGTTAATCTGAAATTCAAATGTAATTAAATGCCCTGCATGTTATCTGTCAACTCTATGTTCTTCTAAACCTTTGGTTAGAGTATACCACGGTAGAGAGTTTGGGGAGATTTGGGGGGCAGAGCAAAGTAGCAGACTTTTGTGGTTCATGTATGTTGTTGACAATCTGCTAACTTTCCTGTTGTGATGAAACAGCAGTTGAAACTACAAGTCATCTACTTCCCCCAAATTCTCTTTCAATTTCGCTAACTCAAAGGCCAGGCTTGTGTGTTTAGGTGGGTATTATGGCTTAGGTCTAAAATGGTCCCCCAAAGTCACATGTGTTTAGAGGTGAGACCTAGAGAAGTGATTGGATCATGAAGAAACTAACCTGATTGGCCCATTGATGAGTCCTAACTGAATGGGCATGGAGAGATGGGCTAGGTTGGAGGAAGTATGTCACTAGGGGTGGGCTTTAAAGGATACATTCTTTTCCCCAACTTCTTCCTGGCTTTCTGGCTCTTTCTTGCTTCCTCTGCTTTTTGGGAGTCATGAAGCAAGCATCTCCCATCATCTCTCTCTGCCATAATGATTTGACTGTCTCGGAGCCAGTGCTCATGTATTGAAAACCATGAGTCAAATAAACGTTTTCTGCGTTAAGTTGTGCATGCCAGATATACTGGTCACAGTGATGAAAATCTGGCTGATACACTTTTCCAAGAAAGAGCCTGACTTCTCTACGATGAGCTCATCACTAAGATCAGAAGCAGTAAGAACTGACCAATGCTTAGCCCATCTTTTCAGATTTCAGTTCATGCTTATGGGTTTTGGATGACCTTGATCTTCCCCAGTTTATGTCCACCATCTTTTTCCCAACCACCTGTCTGATTTCAAGCGTCAGCACCAGACCCGTGCACAATAGCCTCACATGTCCTGCTTACCTAACTCTGACAATTACATAAAGTCAGTTCCTTGAAAATAGGCAGTTCTCACAGGACCTCAGGAAGAAGTCCAGGCAAAGGAGCTTGCTACATGTCTCAGCTATTGCTTACTTTTAGTACATAACTGGCTTCTGGATCCTGAAATTCTTCTCTTTCACTGACAACCACCACAAGAACATTCTGAGACCCTGAAATCTAATGCACCCCTCAGGTGGGGAATTTGTCAGGGAAATGGAATAACATGCATTCTGAGTCCACTGATATTCAGACCTCTCTGTGGAATCATGGGCATTTGCAAGCTCACAGGCTAAGCCTGTCTTCCCTTTGATTATCTCCACACACATGGGTAGGTCACTCTCTTTTTTACTACACCTATGACAAAAGTAGTACAAAATAGGACATAAGAAAGTGAGAAATACATTTCCATTCACCTGAATCCCCATTGAAGTTGCTGGTGACCCATCAAGCTGATTTCTTCATTTAACCCATCAACAGATGGTCCTTATATCATTTCAGATCATGTCACCCATATGGATTACCAGATCCTTGCTGTTTTACGTATGCCTATGACATTTATAGGTATATGCAAGTACAGTATGTGAATTGTGTTGAGGGAAATGCATAATTTAAAACCACTGTATTTAGGGGACAGTTTTTAAATATAAGCACTCTCATGGCTAGTGCATAGGTAGGAGAAGGTTTGCTCCTTCCGTTGCAGAAGATCTCCAGGCTTTCCCTCCCATCTAACATGATTGCATATGTTCACTGTTAATCCCTTACTCTCCTCCAAATTAGTGGTTTACATTTGTATGGTCTTCTTTCACTCTTTTAAATATCTCCTACAGTCTCAGCCAAATTCCTACAATAAGTCTAGGATAAGAAAAGATGTCCAATAGGAGGGAAATAAAACCCATGGAGCTACCTTGCATCCCCAAGTATCCATTTTTCACATGAATAGCATAAAGTCCAGGACCCCAGTCACCAGGCAGATAGGTCACCCTGAAGACCTGCATGTGATTCGGTGGGTCACGATATTTTTCTTTCTAATGGAAACTTTCTGAAATATAATTTCTTTTCTGTTGATGAAGACAGGAGTTATTCATCTAAAGCCTCCCAAGAAAACATTTATTTTCAGGAGTTAATGAAAGTCCTACATAAATCCACTCTAGCAACCCTACCCTTAAGATGCTGTCAACTTACCAGGGATTTTCCTGCAATTGGGAAATCATACCAGCATTGTGTGGGACAGATGCCGTCTCCTACATGGAAAGACAGAAGATGCAAGGAGCAAATTTTCAAGTTTTCAGCTTTCTTCACTTAGATACTCAGCTGCAAGTTTGGCCTCATTTTTAGCATTCTTTTTGGTTCTGACCTTGGAGCCACAACCTTGGGCTTGGAAAGAATCTTAATTTAAATTCCCAGAGACAAGTGACAGAAATATATCTCTCTTATTTTTGTCAAGACTAGATTTCCTAACCTTGAGATTTCTGTATCATCTCTTGAGTATATCATCTTTTAATTAATAAGAGGTTTTCAAAAAGTCATTTTGGGCAACTAAAAGATTATATTCTATTGCATTTTTGGTGCAAGAAGGAAGATTTAAAGTAACTCTGAAAGGTGACTCTGATTGTTTTAACAAGGCAGAACGTAATCTGTCAGATTTGTGTTTGCCCCACATTATTGGCTGTCAGAGTTAGCGGCAGAAGTGAAACAAAGTCATACCCTGAAGTTGATAGAAATAAATGAAAGACAAGGAATGTGCAATAAACTAGGACAAAGTACTTTTCAAGTCTAGTCTCTTATTCTACTTTCTGTTGCTATAGCTGAAAATCACAGACTGACTAAAAAGAAAAAAACGTGTATCTCACAGTTCTGGAGATAGTGAAGTCCTAAGGCCACTGGCATCGGCTAGGGCTCTAGTGTGGGATTTCTTGCTGCCTGGTGGAAGGCATTGTAGGTGAAATCAAGTATGAGCTCAGGCTTCTCTTCCTCTTCCTATGACAAATGTGGGCACTTTCATGGCAATTCTATGCTGATGACTCTGTATCTAATTCTAGTTACCTCCTCAGGGCCCTACCTCCAAAGGCTCCCAATTTATGAATTTGGGAATTAAGTTGCACTGTGAGTTTTGTAATTCTGTATCATTTTTTTTCAATCCACACAGTAATTTTGGAAGGAACTCTGCAGATTATAGCACCTGGCAAGGAGATCCAAGTGTTAGTTTTGATGGGGCTATGCATTGTATTTATTTTGAGACAAGGACTTGTTGAGTCACTGAGTTGCCCAGTCTGGGCTCAGATTTGCAGTCGTCTTGCCTTGGCATCCAAAAGTACTGGAAAAGCAATTCCTCTGAAGCCTGAATTGGCTTTTGGGGAGGGAGTGCTTTAGTCGGAGGCTTCAGACAGTAGGAACCAAGTGAATGAATGTGAGAAGAGGTCCTGATGATCTGAATCTTTACCGCAGATTTTGTGGGAAGCAATTAAAGGAAACTAAAAGCAGTGGTAGTAAAGAGGTCAAGGTAAGTAGGATGATGACTTCTACTCTCCATCAGTGCTCAGTGTGGAGTCTGTTTGCAGCCAGCAGGCAGGGACAGGGTATCCTTTATATTCAAAGCCCAGTATACCCTCGCCCTTCTTACCAGTGTTGAGGGATGAACATCTGCATGGGGATGCCTGGCCCAGTTATTGTGCAAATGATAATGTATTCATCACAGACATCATGGGCAGCAATGGGGACAACATTTAACTTTTAATTTCTTCTTCTTATTGGCGTCCCAAGGGGTGGTAATCTTGCTCCCCAGAGAGCATTTAACAATGTGTGTTACAGGTTTTTGTTTGTCACATTTGGAGGCTACAAGGAGGGCAGATAGTGGACAGAGGCCAGAAATGCTGGTCAACACACATTAGAGTTATTGGACTCCATCTGTCAATACTGCCAAGGTTAAGAAACTCACTTTGCAGCTTGTTAAATCACTGTTGCTCTTATGGATAAATTTCTGGGCAATCCCTGTACAAAACCACATATTAACCCAGGCATAATATAAATACGTATGTGCATATATGTAAATAAATGGGTATACAAATATATATGCATATAGATGTGTATGTATATTTGTCTTTAACTTATCTAGGTCAGTGCTGTGAGATGGATTATTTCTCTTTCCGGAGAGGTTCACCCTCTGGAAAGTATATCTGTTTGTTACTTGGAAAAAGGAGAGTGGGGAAAAGTCACTCACTGTAAGCTTAAGCTTAGCATTAATCCAGGCAGCAACACCTTTTATCTTTTCTCCAGCCAGGTGACACAGCTTCTTTAGCTTTTCCCCTAGCAACAATTATGAAACCTTTTTTGCCTTGATCTTGTGATCTTGAGAACAGTGACTTATCTTCTTCTAAAACTTCTCTTCATGAAAAACATTAAACACATCCTTGCTGCTCACGTACTGCTCTGGGTTCACTGTTCTTTTATTTTCTCAAGTCTGCATTTTATCTCCCCACTTTGGACCATTCTCAAGTGAGGCCATATTTTAGATGTCATCATTGTCAGAAAATATTCCAATTAAATGTATCAGAATGTGAAAATCACCTCTCAGTGCCTGGTCTACTCTCTCTGTATAGTTTCCACTTCCATCAAATAAACTGTCCATGATAGTTATCGTTAGAGTAGTTACATCTCAATGGTTCAACACAATAGAACCTCATTTCTCATTTGAAGAAATCCAATATGGGTCCTCCTGTGCCCTGTATATAAGAAGTAGGAGAGCAATTCCACTGACAGCTGTCAAGCACTCAGGTCCCATCTTACTCTGCACCTTGAATCCCATCTTACTCTTCCCCTTGATTCTCAGCACAGAACAGTGATGGTGACAGTCAAAAGACCAACATGATTGAAGATGAGACAAACACTCTGGAGCAATATTTCACACAAGGACCGAAGTATTAGCCTAGAGCACAGACTGGGTGAGAGTTAACCTTGGTAGGCAGGGTTGGAGAGGGTGAAACTAGACAGAGATCTCTTGAGATCCTCTATGAAGAGCTCAAATTCAGGCCAGGAAGACCATAGGGCCTGTGTTATGTGGTGGGAGGCTGGTTTAGTGGCGTCTTGTTTATTTTTCTCTTGTTGCTAAGACAAAATACCAGACACTCAGAATTAAGGAAGGAAGGAAAGGTTTATTTAGCTCACAGTCTGTGGCGATTTCAGTCCATACTTGGCTGGCTCCAAGGCAGAGTGGCTCAGGTTCTGAGCAACAGTTCATGGTGGCTGAAGATAGCAAAGGCAACAAGAGGAAAACAGAGGAACTGTGGAGGCAAACAGCCTCTTTCCCTACCATCCCCTGTATGCAAACTATCCGCCTCAGGAGGAGTGTAGTGCTCACATCCAAAATTCCAACAATGGACCATGAATCAATCATAAACTCTAAAAGCCTGCTTCATGACTGCATGAGGCTTTGGGGGCATATTCAGACACAAACCATAACAGGTGGGTATAACTTTTAAAGTGGGCTGGATCTGAAGGAGATGGCACTTACTCCAGTGGTCTACACAAACTTCCGCGATGCTGCCTATATCCAACAAAAACCAGTAGTCTGATTCACTGTAAGTTAATATCTGGTATGGTGAAGTGTCTGAACTAAAATTATAGGCTTCTTTTGCTGTTGTTAATGGTAGCTTATGAGTATTTTGGGGGGCTTGTCAGAACTTTTATGTTGGAAAATATTGTCAGTGATTTTACTACAGTAAAATTTTACTACAATAGCCAAAGTGACATAACTGTTGTTCTAAATTGATTTTATTTATATGGCAATGTCTGAATTACAGGGTGATGGGCGGTGGCGTAATAAACAATACTGTAGCCCAGTCCCAAAGAACTTGACTCTAGGCCAGAGAAGCTGCAACCTTCCCTCCCACATAAACTGAAGTAGCTGGATTATGGGATAGGAGAAAAGGCCAATAATTAGCAACACAAGAGGACACCTCTAAAACAAAGCTACCCACTATAATCAACCAGCAAATCTGAGCACAGAAAACAAATAGAAATTAGAAATGCAAGAAGACAAGGCAATGAAATGCCCCCAGAAACTCCTGGTTACCCCAAGCCAATCCAGAGGATGTAGATGCCTGTCTGAAAAGATATAAATGGAAGTAACAAAACAGTTCAATAAGCTGTTTGGTAAATTCAAAGAAAATGTAGCTAAACAGATGATGATTCCAATGAAACAAATGATTGGTTAATCTAGAGAAGACACTAATAAAAGTTAAATAGAGCTCAAGGAGTAGATGAACAACAGGAATGTCAGCATAGAAAGGAATGAGAGTTCATGAAAAAGCTCCAAACAGAAATCCAGGAGATTAAAGATGCTATTGAAAGTATGGACAGCAGAAATGACCAACATGAGGACACAGTGAGATCTAGAAAACAGAGCTGTAGTTAGTGATCCATTAATGAGAGATACCTTAAAAACAAGAGAACATGGATCCAGTAACTGCTAGATCACTCAACGAAGACTGATGTAAGAGCAACTGGGACTAGTAAAAGATCAGAAGACAAGACAAAGAACATAAAGACCTTGTTTATAAGATATAATAGCAGAAAATTTTCCAGACATGGAAAAAAAGAATTTAACATAAAGATAATGAGGTGAATAGAACCCTGATTAGCCATGATCAGAAAAAACTCCACCTCATATCATAATTAAAGTAGCAGAAACCCAATATAAGAACAGAAACTTAAAAAGCTGTTGGAGAAAAACACTGAATCACTAAGGTGGTTAAAAAATCCCCAGAATTACAGCAGACTTCTTAATACAAACCTTAAAGGCAAGGAGAGGTTGGACTGGAGTATCTCAACTCCTAAAAGTGAACAACTTCTAACCCAGATTGATATCTGCCACAAAATTACATTTCAGAATTGAAGGAGACATAAGATAGTCCCATGATAAAGCCAACTTGAAATTCATAACCACCAAACTAACCCTCCAAAAAATTCTCAAGGATGGCCTAGAAAGTAACAGTGAAACTAACAGTGCCCAAAGGTGCAGTGGAATCAATGTACCAGAGAAGGTGAGCAACTGCGTGGAAAAGAAAGAAAGCAAAACAGCAAGAGGAAAACAATACAATGGCAGGGATGGATACAATCAACTATCAGTTATAATTAACAACGTTAATGTTCTCAATTCACCCATCAAGGCCCCCAATAGAGCAGAATGGATCATGAAGGAAAATCCAATCGTATGCTGCATAGAAGGAATATATTTAACACATATATCATAGACTAAAATAAAGAAATGGAAAATAATATTCATGCAATGGGAACCCCAAGGCTCTCCCAAAGCAGGAGAGGTATACTATTTTCAGGAAACATTACCTTTAAGCCAAAGGCGATCAAAAGAAGCACAGGACACAAAATATTGGTTAATGGAACTATTCAACAGAAGAGATAACAATTATCAGTATATATGCAGCAAATTATGGCGCACATAACTTCATAAAACAAATGCTGATAGACATCAAAGAACACATAAAGATCAAGACAGTTACACTGGGGGAATTTAATGCCCAATACCAGAAATAAACAGATCAATTAAACAAAAATTTTAAAAAGTTAAAGTTGAGCCAAGCCATTGAACAAATGAACTTAATAGATAGATACAAAGTATTCCACCCCAATCACAGAATACACGTTTTTGTTGGCAGTACATGATCCTTTCTTCAAATTAGAGCACATACTAGCAAATAAAACATGCTTACATAAGTGTAAAATAATTGAAATTTTATTGTGGATATTATCAGATCCCAGTGAAATGAAATCAGAGCTCAACGGCAAGAGAAACCACAGAGACTATACAAACACATGGAAATTAAAAAACACTCTGTTGAATAATCAATATGTCACAGAAGAAATTAGCAGAGAAATAAGACAATTCATAGAATTAAAAGATAATGCCACTACATCATATCAAAACTTATGGGTCCCAGTGAAAGTAGTCCTATGAGGGAAGTTTATGGCTACGAATGCCCATATCACAGTAACAGAATGAGCTAAAATAAATAACATAACAATTCATCATAAGGTCATAGGAAAGACAAGGACAACCAAAATCTAGAGTTTGTACAAGAAGGAAATTATAAAGATCAGAGCAGAAGTCAATGAAATGGTGAATAAAAAAACAGTACAAAGAATGAAAGAGGTGGTTCTTTTAAAGAATAAATAAGACAAGTGCTTAGCCTATTTTAACAAAAGAAGGAAAGAAAACACACAGATCCATGCAATTAGAAATTAAAAAGGTAAAATCATAATGGACACTGCTGAGATCCAACTACTTCACAAACAGGCAGTGCAAAATGTTGGAGAACTCGGAATAAATGGAGAGATTCTTAGATATATATGAATTACCAAAACTGAACACAGAAGACTTAAATATGTTGACTAATCCAATAGCAGGCATTAAAATTCAAGCAGTAAAAATGTACCACAAGCTAAGAAACACTCAGGACTTGTTAAATTCTACAAGAACTTTAGGGAAGAGCTAACACCAATGGTCCTAAATTCTTTAATGAAATCAAGATGGAAGGAGTAACCTCTAGACCATTCCTGGAAGTCAGCATTACCCTAATCCTAAAATCAGACAAAGATCCAACCAAAAAAGAGAAACATAGACCAATTTCTCAATGGATATAGATGCAAAAATAGTCAACAATATCCTGGTAAATGGAATCCAACAATCATCAAAAAGATGACCAAGTATGCCTCATCCAAAGGATCTAAGGATGTTTCAACATACACAGATCAATAAATGTAACATCACATAAACAGAAGCAATTGCAAAATCACTGAATTACCTCAACAGACACAGCAAAAGGCTTTGGTAAAATCTCACAGAAATTTATGATAAAAATGTGTCAAGAAAATAGGTACAGAAGGACCTTATCTCTATTTGATATATGCCATTTATGACTAATTCACTGTCAATGTTGTACTAAATGAGGAAAAAGTGAAACCTTTCCTTTTAAAAATCAAGATCCATACAAGGACTTTCACTATTACCACACATTCAAATTGGCTCTGGAAGCATTATCCAGAGCAATCAGGCAAGAGAAAGAAATAAAAGGGATATGTATAAGAAAGGATGAAATGTTATTATTCACAGATGACATTAATGTTTCTTATAAGATCCAAAACATTTCACTGAAGACTCCTAGAATTAAAAACCAAGTAAAACAATGTGTTACACAAAAATTAATAGTATTAATATTTATTAATAATGAACTCACTGAGAAAGAAAGTAGGGAAATAATACCATTCAAAAAATTAAATACTTAGAAATTAATATAACTAAGGAAGTAATATATTTCTATATTAAAAATTACATCACTCTGAGAAACAAAATTGAAGAGTTTATGAGAAAATGGAAGGATATCTATACCCTGTTTCTTCATAGGTGGAACAAATATAGTCAAACTAGCTATACTTCTGAAACTGATGTTTAGATTTAATACAATCCGAATCAATATAACAGCATCATTTTTTCACAGATCTATTGAAGTCAATCCTTAAAATATATGGAAACAGAAGAGACCCACAATAAAAAATAGCAATCTTGGGTAACAAAAGCAAAGTAGGACACATCACAATCCCAGACTTAAAGTTATACTATAAAGCTGCCATCATTGAAACAGCATGGTACTGGCACAAAAACACACATGTGGATCAGTGAAACAGAGGAAACAGGAATCAACCTAGACACGTTCAGGTATTTGATCAATGACAAGGGTCAAAAATATTCGTTGGAGGAAAGATGGCTTCTTTAATAAACAGTGCTGGGAAAGTTGGATATCTACATGCAGAATATTGAATCTAGACCCATATATTTCAACATATACTAAACTAAAATAAAAATAGATCAAAGATTTAAGTGTTAAATCAGAAGCAATGTGCTGGAAGATAAAGTAGGTAGAACTCTTGAAGACATAGGCATAAGCAAAGACTTTCTGAACAGAATCCCTATGACACAAAAATTGATGCTAAGAAACAACAAATGGGATTGTACCAAATTGAAAAGTAGCTGAATAACATAGGTAGCAGTCTATAGGGTGAAGAGCCAATGTACAGAATGAGAAAAAGAAATTTTGCAATCGACTCCTTGTACAGAGTACTACATCTAGAATATATGAAAAACTAAAAAAGTAAGTCTAATAAAACAAAAATGTCTGGAAAAAATTATGACAAGTCACATAAAAAAAAGGTCTGGCTACATTTTTGTGAAAAGCAGGCATGCTAACAAGTGATTACAATCCAATTATAAGCTTCCAGGCAGAAAGTTAAAAATCCTATGCAGTTCAGCAGGGTGTCTATCTGGGACCCAGGCTCTTCCTACCTTAACACAGTGTCACCTCAATGCCTATGTGGCTTTCTAGGACACCTCAGCATAGGCAGAGGAGACCCAGAAATGTTTTTATTCCCTCTCCTATGAGATACACTTCCTTCTGTTTAAAATTCTCTGAACAGAGCTAGTCACTTACCCTACCCCCAACGCTGTGTAGAAGGATGAGAAACTCACAGAGCTCAGGGCAATTTGATGGACTCTGATTGCAGCTGCCCCTCCTACTGTGCTTTCCAATCTCTTGAGGGCATCTCTGATTCTTTCCTGTACTCTACCTGCAAAGATGTGCCTTATCAGTCAGAGCTATGTTATTGGTCATGTTACAGGCATGCCAATTCTTATCAGAATATTTCAGATCTTTCTTCAGAAATTGTCCTCATCTCACCTTATTCATACCAGATTCTATATATCTTCAGGCAACCTCTACTGTGCACCAGTACCTCTTCCCTTCACTATCTGAATAATGCCATGAAGTTACATTAATTTGACCCAAGGCGGTTAATTCCATACAATTCCAGGTAGATCATAATTGTTCTTTATTTCTCTCCAGTTGACTTCTTAGTCTGTAATGACTTAAATTTCCTGTGTCTTCAAACCTGCCATGTAATCCATATTGTCTCAATGTCAGTGTGTGGATGGATACTCAATGGAAAAGGCTAAGTGCATGTGAGTAATTTGATGAGAACGTCCTCATCCCTTTTATTCTCAACATTTTCTCTCCTGTAACCCTTTTCTCTTCCCTTGTTTCTGCCTTTAAAGGAATGGTCTTCTTTCCTTGCTAAAACATATCCCTTTGTTAGTTCTTTTCATCCTATTCCATATTTTTACAGTTCATAGGATGCCTTGTCTAACACTCACAGCCTGTCTTAGCTTTAAACCTTTTATTTCCGTACACTTTTCAAGTTGTGCACATGCTGAATATTTACTTGGTTTTGACTTTTTTCTGTTATCCTGAATCCTTTTAAGCCTATCACTCACCTATTTTTAATGTCAATTTCATACTAAAGATATTTACACTAAGTAGATATGAAAATAGCTATATTTTCAAACTGTGCAAACTTCTTGCATAAAAACTATAAAGATAGCTGTTTAATAATGGCCTCGTAATGACTAGATCCAACTGTATTTCTCTGGTTATAATTTGAGCTTTAGCACTGTTTAATGTTCTGGATCATCCTAAAATTCTGTTTTCTGCAGCTTTTGTCATACTGTATGTGCAAAGTTCTTCCTCTGCTTTAGTGCTGCATTCTGTTTATAGTTTTTGGATGATTTAATTGCCTTCCATCTGTTTCCTTCTAAAACAATGAAAATGAGTCTGAACTTTGTTTCTTTCAGATAAAATTAAAAGTACAGTCTTTATCCATGCTGGGCTTTCTTTCAAACCCTATCTCTTGCAGAGGATATTATATGAAGTATCTAATGCTTAGCTGCCTGAAGCTAAATAAAATTCCTGTCCTTTCTGGTTTTTATTTCCCTGAAACATGTGGTCTGCAGCTAATTAGTAGCAGTCTGAGTACAATCCCTCTATTGCATCCTGGATCTTGTGACCTCTGACCCACAAGGGAAACTTTGGATCCATGATGTTTTGATGTATGAAAAACAAATCCAAATAAGATGAAACTCAAGTGAAGAGCTATTATCTGGAGTTTAGCCATCAGTTAGGCTAGCTCTTTATCAGCTCAAAATTGTTGGAGAGAGATTTGTCATGGACCCAAAGTCAAGTCTGTAGAGTTAAAAGGATACTAGAGAATTGGCTGTTGTGTTGAAATGTGATAACTAATCTGTTTAGTCCATAGAGAGCAAGTGGAAACGTTGGCCCTCTGTGACATTTGACAGTCCTTGGTAAGAAGGGCTTGGCAACATGTCTTCTGGAAAATTTTCTTTCTTGTTGGGAATCTTATTTGATATTTTGGTTGCTTTTCAGTGTGATCCTTTTTTGAAGTGATATGCTTCTTCAAAATTCGTATCTTAGAATTTATAGGTTTGTGGACTTAATTTCATTAATATTATTCAAAACAAATTGAATCTTTTAAATCTACTTTTTAAAGGAGTTTACCTGTGATTTCCATAAAGTCTTCTTTAATTATGGATTTCATGATTGCCTTTCTTATATAAGCACCATGCAGTAACTGATTATGCTGCTGGAGTTCCATGATTGCTTTCCTTGCTGGGATTTAATTTGTTCATTTTTTTCCATCCTTGGAAATAGCTACAGTTCTTACACTGAACATCTGCCTCTGCCCAGTGTTGGTCCTTTGTCTTTTATTTCTCTCTATTGTGGAAGAACATACAAATTTTGTTTTGAAATAACTTATTCAGACTTTTGCATGCCATTTCTCCTTTTAAAAATACATGCAGAAGATCTTCATTTTACCAGTGTGATTTTAGTTGTACTGTAATCCCTGTATCTCTTGGGTTGGTTGTACGTTTGTTTGTTTTGACCTGTTTTGTTTGATTTCATAGTTTTCTTCATTCTTAATTTTTTGTCAATGCAAAAAAATTCATCTTTCAATTTCCTCTTCTTTGATATCAGCCTGCTTGATGACTTGTGGATTGCAACATTTGCCTTACAGAGGAAGATTCTTGTATGCTGTATAGGATTATCGTTTTATTACTGAACTCTGTCTTTTTCAAAGGCATATTCTCTCCTGAATTTTCATAAGTTTTTCTCTTTTATTTGAAGTCTTCCTATTCCTTTCTCTTGTTCTTATGCTTAAACAAAGAGACATATCTCTCCACTTACTGTCTGTAGTCAAACATTACAGATGTTTCTAATGTCCTTAGTTCTGTTTTCCTAATACCGAAGAGCAAGTTCCCAGTCGGGGATCCTCAAAAAGGTGATCTTTGATCAGCTGCAGCAGTGCTGTTCTGACAGAAGACATGCTCCTGCTGCCTCAGGTTGTAGGGTATATACCTAAATTGAACGTCTTTGAAGTAGACACTCTTTCTGTAGATGCCTACAGTGTTTTAGTTAGGATTCCACTTTGCTGGATACCATGAATAAGTTACTCACTGCTCCATGCATTCTACCTCCATTCCAGATTTCTTTCTTGAGAAATATAGTCCTAAATGGGTACAGTCCTTTGAGAATTAGCAAGACGAGTAGGTGGAGGAGAGACAGATTGATTTCTTGTTTTCTAAAAAGTTGTGCCTCGTAGTGAAATGACAGCTGCCTGAGTTTGAAATTGGTAGTTATTTTTCCTCTTTTAGGGAGAGGGTAAGATGGAATGAATGCAAAATATCCAGGCAAGATCATTTTATTCAGGCAGGATTCTTCTTTGTCATATCTATATAGTCTTTTTTTTTCTGTCAATTCCACTCATCTTGTGTCTCATAAAGTTTCATTAGATCTTGACCAATATTTGTCTGCCAGTTTGAAGTTGCTATATTATTATTTTTAAAAAGTAATGGTAGGTCTTGTTAGATATATTTCTTGGGATATTGGTGGATGCTATGCCAAACTGAATAGATGTCAATTAGACACTAAAGTCCAAATTATAGGACTCTGTTTATTTGTTTTCAGTTTTTAAATTTTTATTGGTACATGTTTGCAGTACATAATGCTGACATTCATTGTGGGGGAAAGTAGTGCATATACATAACACATTTTAATTCTTTTTTCATCCCTTTCTACTCACCTCCCTTCTCCCCCTTCCTCCATCTCTTGGTCTTTTCATAAACAAATAAATAAACAAGTAAGTTATGGTTTTTACTGTGAGAACTGCGCATTAGAATCATCATGATCTTAGCTCCAGGGCTGATCAAATGCATGTCCTGGGTTCTCATAACAACTCATCACTTGCCACAGACATACCTGCTTGGGAAGGAGCACTGCAAGGTCCTGTTGACCTCAAGAAGCTGTTCCATCTCTCATATTGTGGTTCTTTTGGGGCCTTGAATCTAGGTCTGAGATCTGTGCCAGACAGAAATGAGGCCCACAAGGCAGACACACCACTGAATGGCCTGACCTCACCTAATGTGATCCCACCAAGTCTGGAGTCAGGTAAGGACTCTCATGTTCTTTCTCCACTTACTTCCAGTTGCCAGCTCTGCAGATCTGCTCTTTTAATGGCCTGGATCCAAAGCCACCTTCAGCAAGGGCTGTGGTTGTGTGGGATGCTTCTGAGAAAGGCCCTGGTGCTTTGGGGATCAGGAGAGATTTTCCTACAGACTTTAGGCCTCCAAAGGTCTGGGAGCCAGAGCTTAGAACAACACCCAAATGCAAATACAACTTTTTCCCTATGAAGAGTTATAGTACTTTAATACTGGCCACTGCTCATTTTCTCTCTACCCTTTAAAGTACAATTTCAAAGATCTATGAACATAGCCTATGTCACTAATGCGAGTGGTTAATTTTGTATCTCCATTCCTATGGGGGGGGCACGTGTGCATATATCTTAATTTTCATACTGACCATCCTCCAGAGTTCATTTAGGCCAACCTCACTTGTCTGCTTTCCCAGAGGGAGAAATGGTTTAGTTTGGATGAGCGGCATAAAACTTGAATTTCTTGGGTTCATGTGAACTTCCTGCAGTGGTTGGAAGAAGTGGTGATGTGGTGACCACAATAGTGGTTGCAAGCCATTGAAACTGGGATATGCATTTCTGACACTAAGAATAGAAGACTAAGAACCAGTGCTTTGCATGAGGACTGTGATGGCTCACTCAGTCTTCAGTACAGGGAAGAGATGACCTTGGAGACCCAGTGCCGGGCTGCAGAAGCTAGTGTGTTCTGATTGGCAGTGAGGTAGCTCATGGCAGACAGGGGAAGCCTATGCGTAATGAATGGAGGTGAGCTAACTCTGTTCAGAGTTCTGCTTCTCCTACCCTTGCCAGGCCTGTTAGGGGCCCCTAGAGTATTGCTGATGGACTTGCTGGCACAATGTGAGCTTCAGTTCTTTCTTCTGTGGCTCTTGGAAGAGGGGATTGGATGCTGAATGAAGGTGGCTGTGAGTCTGTCTGGCTATGCAGTGGTCATCAGTATTACCTTTTGGTGTTCAGAAGCCAACGCATCACTTTCTTCTCTTAGGTTTGCAGCCGTTAATGCCTGTGACTTTGAGAGTGGTGCCCCTGTTCTCCTGCACCCTAAATTAACAGGAAGGAGCTTGGGAAGTACAATGTGATGAAGAAATGAAGCAAGACACCTAGATATCAAAGAACTACAAAGCTCTTGGGTCTTTGGAAATTCTAGCTCCCAGAAGTTTCAAGAAATCTTATAGAAAGAGACCCAAAATACAAAATCACAAGTGGGCAAGCAAACAAACAAAAAACCCCACCAAAGCAATGCATAAGCAATAAATAATTTTCCTACCACTATGTAGACTGGAAAATTCTGTTTGTCTTCATTTCATGTGACCCAAGAGTGACTCTAGTTCTATACTCAGCATGTTTCATTTTTGCCTTGAAAATATTGTAGTTAATCACACATTTAAGAGACAAAATTATTTTGTGTATAAATTTGTGTAACAAATATCAATTAATTAACTCTGCTTTTAATATCTGTCTTGCATCACTAAGTTTTAAATTAAAGATCTGATTCTTACTCTAATTAACTTCAAGAAATCCTTTTTTATAGTGATTAAAATCAGGAATAGATTAGGTGTAAGAGAAACTTAGAGAACATGGAAGTTTTTGTTGGTTTAATATGACCAGCTTTCCCTATCTCTCAGTCATTTCAAACAAAATTAATTTTATTCTGTTGATCTATGGGCTGTTTAAGAAAGAACATGGGGCAATGTTGGTCAATGCAAAGAGTGTTAAAGAGCTTCTAGGAAAAGTTTTCTGACTTGTTAAACTGTGTGTGTGTGTGTGTGTGTGTGTGTGTGTGTGTGTGTGTGTCTGTGCACACACATGTATTTTAAAGTGCTAATCAGTAGCATTTCTACTACCAAATGCCTAAACAGCATCTGAAGCCCAAGGGTGTATGCATACAATCAACCTCCAGTCTGACCTTGGCCCTGAAAGGACTGATGACACTGTTCCAGTCAACTCTTGAAGCTTCAGCTGTGTCAGGATGAGCTCAGGATGCTCATGTATATCTTGTCTTCATCTTGGCTATTGATATGACATTGAACACACTGGCTGAAGGAAATGACTTAGCTCCCCCTTCCTATGGAAACCTACATTATGTGTATAAGGCTTTTCTGCCCTCTAACTGGGACCTCAGAAGTATCCTAGGAGCTGTGTATGTCTCTTAGATGATAAACAAAGGGCTTTTTGGTTATGTTGTTCAAGAAAAGTAGATTATTCCTTGGTTGCTATGCAAATCACTGTAACACCTTCTCATCAAATAGTTGATGTTTCAAGCAGGCTAAGGAAAATGATGGTGGAGAATACAGCTAGTATTTTAAACCAATATGTACCTAGGACCAACACTGTAAAGGGTCCTGTTTAATCCATATGCAGCAAAGTTTCCACTGTTATCTAATAAGAATAGGAAGCTGCAGGTATGTCATACGTCTGGCGTGATACATCGTGAAAGTGGAAGTGTGTTAACCTATGGTAGTCTTTGTGACCTTTATGTTTTTTTCCTTCTTGGGATTTTAACATAGCAATGCATTCTTGCTTTAAGACAAAAGGCCACCTGCATAACTTCATGACTTGGTCGTCTGTTGTCCATTTGAAGTCAGTATGAAGTCTTGGAGAGACATTAATGGGGGACTGAAAGGTTGTATATAGCTTCAGCATTCAGAGTGAAAATAGGAGATGTCTCCTACTAGAGTTTATGATCATCTGCTCTTCCGTGTTCTTCAGTTCTGAGTCACCTGCTGGCAGAAACAATGGCTGCTAGTAAGTGGTGACAGAAAACTGACTGTGATTCTGGTTATCCTGAGAAAAACCTAAAACAGTTAGGTTTTGTTTTCCTTTGCGCTTACTCTGTTCTTAAAATATATTTATATTTGGAGAGTTTGTCTCAGAGGTCTAGGAAACATTGAAAGTAAAAGATAATGTGAACACACAAGTCATCAAGTCATTTATTAAATCAATGTTAGAAACTCTGTATGCTGTTCAAATGACAGCTACCAAACTGCATTGTAGTTTCATGAATGCCACCATCCAGATGCGAAATATCATTCTGCGAATGATTAGAAGGAATTGGGGCTCAAGGTGAGGCAACCCTTATCCAACACAACTGACCTCACCTGATGTTCACATACCTGAACTATGACTCACTCTCCAGTAATCATTAATCTCCCATGTACTTTATCACTGTATCTGGGCAAATAACTTTTAAGGAGATACAGACACCTGCTCTGCATAGAAATGACATATAAAATCAGTAAATTAAATCATTAATTTAATGAGGGATTCTATAACTGTGTTTAAATTAAAAACAATTTAGCATAACTCAAATGCTGCACACTTACAATTCTGTATATTTTTCACCTCTGTCCAACTATTGCAGTCTTTTTTGAAAGGCACAAAATGATGAAGCCAGTACGGACAAACACATGGACACTCAAAGATAAAAGTATGGAGCAGATCAGTTCTTTTGTGTATGGGTTCATATTTACATAGGATCAATTTGTTATACTGACTGCATTTGCTGCTGTTGCACTGTATCATCTGTATTCCTGGGAACACTGGGAGTGTTTGCTGCAAAGATTGTGTATTCAGTGCTGTGTTCTTGTAACTCAGCAAGGAATTTAGTAAATGGAGAGAAAATAAAATTATCAGAGAGGAAATGGATGAAGAGCTATATCCTACCATAAGAATCACAAATATTAGCTTGGGAAGAAACTTCTATGTTTCTTCTATTGCATGAATTTGCAAATAAATTTCTGCTTTCCTTCACTACCATTTACAGAGTTTGGGTCATAAATTGCATTATAGAAATATTTTGGGAAAAATTCTACTCTAGCTACATAGAACAATAATAAGATATATAAATGGTGTTGCATGAAGGAATTGCTTCAATTTTTGTTTAAATGGTGCTTTTCATTATCTGGGTTGTTAAATTTTTTATATATGGTTACTTAATGTTGTTTCTGATTTGTTTACTTTTAAGAAACGTTCATACTTGTGAAAAAGGACAAAAAGGAGGAAAACTAAGCACATGTAATCACTCAAAAGTCACTATTATGATAAGAACAAAGCAGCAGTGAGAAATCAGAATTTTATTAATAAGAGAGTAAAAGAGAATAGAAATAAATATGATTTAATTCTTTTCCCAGCAATTTTTATTTAGCAGAAATTTTATGCTCAGCTATTTTTACCTTAAAAACTCCAAGGATCCAAGGTTATGATCATCATTGCCTAAATGTTACTAATCAATATAAAATAAAAATATCAAGCACTGGTTTTGGCTAAATTTGCATAAATACTTTCACAGTCCCATTAGAAATTATTTTATTTTTTGTAAGGGCTTTCAACATCTTCTTAAAAATATACTCTCACTGTGGAGTTTCTCGAAGTATACAGACCTATTCTATGGCTTCTGAATCAGGGTAGATCTGAAATAATTTTTGAGAACTGAATTGCTGCATTAAGATAATTACTTTGTCTTTTAAAATTTTATTATCTCTTTAAAGGTTCTAGTTATTAAAGGAAAATGTGTTTTGATGGCTACTGGCTAACGTATGGAATAAAGGTGTTAGTATATATTTGGAAGTCATTGATGATAAGCTGGATTCATATTTTAAAATTATATATATGTTTTGTGCCTCCTCTTCTGACATTGAGGGATTCTTGAAGCTAATTCAGTACTGAAAAGGAATGCAAAGTGTCTATATTTCTGGTTTTTTACATACTTGGAGCATATTTTACACTTACACAATGGTATCATTCTGCTTTGAAATTCCTTATGTAAAAGTGAATTCCTCTTGCTAAAGCCAGTTCTGTGACAGGAAGTTATATTTGAATGGAGAGTCATCAGACATATCACATAGCTCGTATTTTCAACCATGTGTAGGGAAATGGGTGAGTTGTTTGTATCAAAGTATAACTAGAAAATTCAAGGAATACAATGTCATGGTAGAGAAGTTAATAGCACATTGGAAAGGAAATATACATTGCAGCAAAATGTAAATCAATGAAGCATAATGTTATGCTTAGGAGCAGCAACTATGGTTTGGAATTTCCAGGCTTGAATTTCAGATCCACAGCTTAGATTAATCAAATTCCATCAAGTTACCCAAAGCTTTCTAAACTGCAGTTTAGAAATGAGATAAATGAAGATAAATGAGATAAATGAAGATGGCATCTAAAGAATCCGTGAGATAATGCTTATAAAATACTTAGTACAATAAATGATAGTTCTTATTACTAGCGGCAATATCCGAGGACCAAGGATTTCAATGTGGCGCATTGTATTTCCCTGATGGAAGATAACAGCACTTATAGGCAGCAATTCTTACGTTCTCATCACTTCTGATTTGTACTTTTGTTTCACCCTTAGCAAAAAAGTACATTCCACCCTTTCAGTTCAAAGTAATTATAGTGCATATCAGGGATTCTGTGATAAGTAAGTTTTAGAGCAATCAGTAAAATTTACAGGTAGTGAAACCACAGTCTTGTTTTGAGGAGAGCATCTTTTGTTTAGTAATTGGCCTTCAGAACCATTTGTAATTTAATCTTGAACTCCACCAGGTGTTCGGGATGATGGTGTAGTGTTTTATAAAAATTAGGTGTAGCCACATACTTGGGACATAGCAAGTTTCCCTCTGCCTTGCCTAATCACAACAAGCCTATGGGATACGCAATCAAAGCAGATCGGGCTTACCCGGATGTTCCCAAATCTGTTACTCAGCATTTCGTGTGGAAAAAAAACATAATGCTACTAACTTTCAAAAAAGTGGAAACTCCTTTCCAAGGGCTAAGGAAAAAGTAAGAGGGAACAAACTATTTATTTGTTAAGGCAAAAAGGAGCTATGCGTACCTCCCCACACTTAGCAAACAGGACTCCTGATGTTCAAAGAAGGGTAGGATGTTCACATCCGTGGAATTATACTTTGAGCAAGCTTTCTACTGATTGCCTTGTTTAAGTTATACTTTGATTCAAATAGCTTTTGTTCTTGCTCTGAATCCTTTTCTTGCATTGTTTTTGTTATACCTCTTATGTATCTGTCACCAATTCATGGAGCTGGTCCCAACATTAATCCACCCTGATGCTTGCTATTACATTCTGTTATTAACACAGCAGGAATCACAGTTGTGGAAAAGCTTCGGTGATATCAGGCCACTGAGGTGCCCCTGTCTTTGTGACTTCCTCTTTTCTTCAGTGTCAAAAATAAATGAGTGACAATACCCTTGTGCTCTTGTCTCCCAGTGGAATGATGCCCTACTTCTAACCCTTGGCTCTTCCCTGGCACCTCTCCAGCTGCTTTTTCTTTAACAATCCTGGAGTCCAGCAGGCGGGCTCATGGCTGTTGTGTTTGCTCCTTATCCTTGGAATACACTTCTCTAAAACTCTTGCCTTGCTTAATGTTTCATCCTTTACCTGCTTAGGGAGGATGGCCGTGAATACCCCAGATAAAAACACAACTCATTTTTTCAAAGCTTCCTAAATGATCCTAGAGCCTGTTTCATGTTTTGCATATCATTTACCGCCGTCTTAGCCACTGTGAATTTTATGTTTTCTTTTGTTTTTTGTCTGTATCCTCCATTGGCATATACCCATAAGCACCACAATGGCTGCAAGTTTTATATATACTTTACTCTTCACCCTAAAGGAGCTCGTAGCAGGCACTAGGAAACACTGGCAAATACAGGATAACTGATTACAGCATCACTTGCTCAGTCAAGAAGTTTCAGGGGGTATTTTTGTCTTAAAAGGCTTGTATATGGAAAGAGCGCTGCAGTAGCAATGCTTGTGGGTGTAATAGGTAGAAACAGGGTCTGCCCCCAGTGGTCCAGTGTGAATGGCCAGCACGCTTCTCTCACCTGAAACACTTTCATGTGGCTCACATGCAGCAGTAACTTTGCAGATTTGTGACTGCTCTTGCTGCTAAAATTCACTTTATTCAAGCATGATACCGTATTTTGCAGTTAAGTTTCTTCTTTCCCTCCCACATTATCCTCACTTTATATTGTATGGTGAGCTTGCCCTACTTCATTTTGGAATGGAAAGAGGCTTAGATTACCCTGCCAAGGCAGTTCTTTTCTGGTCTCCCCTTTGGCCTTTCTTACCCTATTCTGAAGAGGAGGCATGGAGGTCAGTCTCCAGGGAACGAGTTGTAAAATGGGTGGGAATAATGCTCCAAATCTCTGAACCCAGACATTGTTCTGGTGGTGGTCCACAGCTATATTTCCCAGCACTCTGGGAAGCTGAGGCAAGAAGGCTACAAGGTCAAGCCCCATCTGGGGCTTGAGTGAGTAGCAAGACCCAATCTCAAAGTATAAAAATTTTTAAAAGGAGTGTGGTAGCAGTTAGCAGAGGATATAACTCAGTGCTAAGGCCCCGTATTCAATCCCCAGTACTGCAAAAGCAAGCAAACAAGCAAGGAAACCGGCAAGCAGGAGGAGGAGGGAAGAGAGAAGACAGAAGAGTTATCGGAGGTGCCCTCCTCACAGCTGAGGATGGGCAGAAGCTCCTGGCACAGGACGTGGCAAGCTGCAGCTGTTGCGTCTCATGCCTGGGCCCCGCGGCCGAGCGTGCCACATCTGTGAGTGATGGGAAGCAGATGTTCTTTTCTGCAGGGAAAATCCTTTCTGAAATATGGAATTGGGGGCTCAGACACCCTGCCCCTTTTGTTCTCCCTCAAAAACAAATCAAGGAGAGAAAATTACACCAAGTAATGACCCCGCTAGAGGATTTAACTACAACAGGTTGAAACCAATCCCATGTTTTAAGGATTTGTGTAATTTTAAGAGAATAAAAAAAGGTAATACACTTTAAAGTTCAATTCAGCCAAATGGTCAGTTTCAGGATTTTTTTAAATGTCAAATTCTATTACTGCTGTTTCTTTAGCTCTGTGTCTCTATCTCTTCATGCTAGTCTTCATGTCACTCAGATTCTCTCGACCTCTCCTTTCCCCACTATTTTCCCCGTAGCTCCCGCAGTTGCCCCCACCTACTTCTTTCCCGTGACCGCCATCTTAGGCTCTGATGCTTAGGAATTCTCCTACCATCTTCTCCCTCATAAACTTTCAAGGCTCCCTGTTGTTTACTAAATAAAGTTCATTTCCTTCAGTCCTGAATTTCAACCCTTTGTCCGTTAGCCCCAGGCTCTAGCACTTTAATGTATATCCCACCGTGTCCTCGATATTCTAGTTAAATCTGATTATATGTTTGCCACCATTGTTTTTTAACGTTTTGGATTTCTTTTCTTTTCTTTTTTTTTTGCAAACTTTATTTGGTTTCTTTTCCACGTGCTTTGGTCGTAATTATCACTTCTTGGCAGATATTCTCTTTTTCAGATTGCTGGAATTATGAGAGGGTTGGACATATCCCCCAATGATCACCTATTAGAAACTTGATCTCTAATTCAACAACATTGGGACGTGGAGTGTGATTAGGTCCTGAGGGGAAGGCCGGAGGGTAGATTAATGTTGCGATCTTGAGGGGTGGTTAGTTATCTCCGTAGTGATTTTTTTGTGAAAGTATGTGAACATGACAAGATTTCTGTCCTCATGAAGCTGGTCTTTCCACCCTTGTCAAGGACAGCTATCAGCGCTGCCCTAATGGCTATGAGGAGTAAACAGGATATGAACTCTCTGAGGAGCTCAGCCTAGCAGCAAGTGACCTCCATGAATAATGGGAGAGGGCATCAGTGTGGTTCTAGTAACCTTGATTTTCATATACCAAGATCACCTGCATAAATTGAAAGTAGAAATTTATATTTCAAGTTTAGAATAGAATAAGTTATTTTAATAAATTGAAGACATGTCTGGTTATTTGCATAATATCATTATATACTTGTATAATATTATATGGGATTTGTAGACCTGCTATGAAGCTGGCTGCAGGAGAACTGCGGTGGTAGAATTTACTTATTGTTGAGGCTCAGTCTGTTATACAGCTAGAGAAGATAATGTCATTTCAAAACAAACTTGAGTCATCTGGCTGAAGAATTATTCTATATTTGTTGTGTTTTTAAAACTTCCTAGGGCTGGGGATATAGCTCAGTGTAATAAGTGCCTGCCTGGCAAGCACAAGGTCCTGAGTTCAATCCCCAGTACCGCAAAAAG
>PVLD010001107.1:0-57106 GCA_004027595.1 Dinomys branickii | reverse complement strand
GTTGATATGATAGTTCAGAATCTCTATTTGAAAGTAAACAGAAGTATATCCTCACTTTTAGACCAAAGGGAGATGCACTCAGGGGTAAGAAGCTTTTCATGGAGGTGTTTCCATTGCAGCTTGTCAAGAACTTTAGAAGACATCATCTTCTATCTGCATTATCATAGTGTTCTGAGTACCACGGTAAAGTAGCTGATAGTCATGTTTCCAAGCTCACAGCACATAAAGGAAGAAAGCTTTCAGAAAATTTATAGCACAGAGCTGGCAGACAGGGTTAGCATCTCAGTAGCTATTTCCAAATAACTCTAAATTAAAATGTTTCATGTAAAACATCTGCACTGACTTTCCTGGTGATAAAATGTACTCTTACTCACTCAAAAATAAATTAAACCTACACAGTAAAAACAAGAAAAAGCAAAGATCAGCTGAGTTCCTGTCACCGCTTTCTGTGCCCTTGGCTCTTTAGTTTTGCCCTGTCTGCTATGTAGAATAGGCCAGGCGGGGAAGCACAGGTATGAATGATCACATTGCCTGGAAGAGAAAGTCTGCGAGAGGTCCGTAAGCTGATGTGGGAAGCAGTAAAGGACAGCAGTAGGAATAGGGATATTTTTTTAAATCATTGTTATATAATTGTATTTCAGGATGCTGGGATTTGAACTCAGAGCACCAACCATACTACTGAGCTACACCTTTGGCTTATCAATCTTAATCTTAGAGTTTCACTGATTGGTTTTTGACCACGGAAAATTTCCCTAATCTTCGCTTTCCCACCTCCCCAGGAGGAGAAGAGAAAGTACTAAGGAAACTTTTACCGCACGACTTACTAAATGGCCAATATTCACTAAATGATGGTATTATAAGTACTGATTTTGGTCACAGCTTTGGCAGAGCACCCTGCATTGTTTCTGGGCACACCAAGTAAGTCCATCAATACTGTCTTGCAAATCCAGTACAAAACTGACATGCATGATAGGACAGATGAATAGTCCCTGTCTCTAAGGAATTTGCAGGTCTGAGTGTACAAATGTACAGATGTCGTTGGCCAGTGTGCTACGGCAAGGAAGAGCATGTGACGAAGCACGGACGTGTGCTCAGGTGCCATGGGAAAGTAGTATCTGTTCATTGTTAGCTCAGTGGTTATGAAGAGCTAGGAACAGGCTTCTAAATTTGCCTCTGCTTCAATTTTCCTGAAATACAGTTAACAGTCAGGGTTTACTTTTATCTTTTGATAAGCAAAAGCAGATTAAACCAACCACCAATAATCCGCTAGACTCAGCATACCTCTGTTCATTTGAGATAAAAGAGAAGACATGAAGGGGGGAATAAAAGAGGAGGAGAAAAAGGGGGAGGGAAGGAAGGCGAGCAGGAGAACACCTAGTACGAACCATAGAAGCCATCACTGACTACAGGCCATGTTCATGTCAAACATTTTGCAAAGTATTTTCCAAGTGATGATTTATTTTAAACTGGAATGATACAAACATCTTCAGAAGTAGAAAATTCTCCCCATCTTACAGATGGTGAAATGGAAGGACTCAACCTTAAATTAAATGCATCATTTGTGTAAATAGTAGAAGCTATTTTTCCTGAATTTAGGTTATTTTTTCTCTTGCTACACTAGTTCACAAAATGCAGTCTTTCAGCAACTCTGGGTAAATAAGTGGGACTTCTAAAACCTAATAGGATGGTGATATGCTCTGTAAATCTTCAAGAAGAGGCTGTGGTCAGTATTCATAAAAACATTTGCCTGTTGGTATTTTTTTTTTTTTAATCTTGGTGCATATTTCAGGAGTTCTGTTAGGAGCATAGTGACAAATGCTATTCTCAAGCATAGGAATTGTTTTGGATTTGTACTGTGTTGTTAGTATCTGTTCTAATTATATTTCTTTAAGGGTGTCTATGGTGTGTAAGTAACTCACCAAATAACTTTAGCATGTGAATAAGTATTTGGGGAAGTCTGCTTGGCCCCACTGGAAAACAGCAGAGTATTGAACCACAAAGGTTTCTTTTTTTTTTTTTTTTTTTTGAGGTAGTATTCTTAGTATTATCTTTGGCTTTAAAACATTGTAAGTGTGTTGGTAATGGTATTTCTAGAAATAAAATTCTATATAAATTCTTACCCAATAAACATTCTTGCTTTATAAATCCTTCCCTAGAGGTCAGATTTAGAAAATAGAGGATTTGTCATGATCTTCTATATGACAGTGAGAATACTGAAACTTTTCCAGATTTTATCTTTCTACCAAATCTAAGAAGCTAGGAAATAATAACTTTGTATAGAACATTGTAGATTGCCCACTGGGTATTAGAATAAGAAAAGGTTACTGTCTCAGACTCTCACAATTTCACAGCTTGATAAGCATGTAAATATTAACTATGCAGAAATTATATATGTATGTAAATAGTTTTCTGCAAAATGTGTGAGGCAAAAGTAAGTTACTTATAACAAGAAAGATCCAGAAACAACCTCATCATATTATAGCTATTTGGAGGCTAATTATTCTTGAAGAAAGTGATCTGCACAGCCACCCAGGAAAGCCAAAACTCTGTTTCTGTACAGGAAAAGCCTCAGAGAGTAATAAAGTTTTGAACCAACATCTACTAACACATGAGATTTGTGAGGCACACAGAGATTGGCAAAGGGTATGGGCTTCCCTGTTGCTACTGTTTATACTGCATGGCAAATAGCGGTCTCAGTTCTACATGACTTAAAGTCCTAAACTGTTATGGGGAAAAGATATTTTCAACATTCTTTTTCCAAATCCCACACATTAAAAAAGCACAAATCCAAGACACATCCACCCTGCTGGGAATCCATCCCCTCCGTGTGGATACTGACTGCTCTGTCTGGAATTTGCTTGGATGTAGGAGTCATGAAATCTATTAGTTCTTGGAAACTTGACACCCAAAATGGACAGGTAAGGAAACAGCAGCCAAGTTCACTTTTTAAAAGAAGTCACTCTGTGGATGTTTGGGGAAGCTAAAGGGTTTTTTATTTTTTTGGAAACTGGATTTCAAGTACTTAACTTTGCCCTGTTTGGTTTCTCTTACCTTCGTGCTTCAAGAGGTCCATAAGCACGGCTGTAAATTTTGAAATGAAAGAAGCACACAGAATTCTTATCATTGTGCAGGCCATGAAATAATTATATGTGTGTATGTGTGTGTGCTTTTTAAACAGTTATTAAGATTAGGATTTCTGCACAATAAGTACTTATTTGTTGTGTGATCCTGCAGATGTTCTATACACCATACAGACTCATATTTCTCCAGCTGCAAAACAGAAACAAAACATCCTTCAGAACCAGTTATGAACTGTGGAGCACAGAAGTCAAAATGGCAAGGTTGCACTAAAATTCATACAGGAATTTTATGAACTAACTAAAAGCATGTTTAAGGACAAGAAGTGGAAAGAACCAGTGGGGAAATGTGAATTTTTATAGTTGTTAAATTTGAATGATTTTTGTTTCTTTTTAAGATCTTCATTGAGATTTCTATTCTTCGTAGGAGATAGAAGTAATACTGAGGAATTCTATTTCCAGTACAGCCAGACTAACCTCCTCATCAGTATGAATTACTGAACACCCAAAATATAAGTACATAAATACACTGAAAGTGACCAGAAATAGGCAAATGGTGAAAGGAAGAAGTTACTCTTTAAAAAATTATAGAAGCATCGGATGAGTTTCCCATTTTTATAAACCCTTTAGAGCTGGGGGAGCTTCTGCCCTCTCCCTGGCCTAATAATAACAGCTGAACTTCAAATCTGCAACTCTTAGGCACAGTGCGTCACAAAGCTAAAGGGAAGAGTCTGGGTGAGACCCCAACATTTCCAAGGGAGATGGGAGAATTCTATAAAGAGGATGCCTTAAATTCTGTACTTAAACTTTCCAAATCTCTGCTGAACCCCGACCCATGTACATTCAGACACCAGGTAGCTAAATTAAAGCTTAAAAGTGTGAAGTGAGAATTTAAGAAATAAAAGTATCCTGCCTTAGCTTGTACCTGGTCCCCAAAGGTGATGATATGATGTCATGGCCAAGGAGATGATAAAAGAAGGGGAAAAATCTATCCTGTCCTCCAGTGTTTTGTGCTGGTCAATAGTGCTTACATATCTGAATTCAATTCAAAGTATCTGTAAGCTACTATTTTAATGCCCAGACTAAAAACTAAAATCATATATGAAGAAATAAAAATTAAGTTGTTTGTATGTAAGAGAGTGTGTTGGGGAAAATTAATAAAGACATTTCAAGAAGATCCAAACATTGGAATACTCAGAAGAGGATTTTAGAGTAGCTGTTATACATACCATTATACATACCTATGATCAAGGATTTAAAGAAAAATATATTCACAATGAAAGAGAACATAGCCAAATTAGAAAAGTGACTACGTTAATTTCAAAACTCAGATTAAAAAAAAATACTGACAATAGAGGAAAGTTGAGAAGAAACTCCACATTTTCTCATCAATAAACTATTTTAATTTAGAATATTTTATGTAATAGGCATCTGGGAATGTTTATAGAGACTCTATTCAACTAAGATACACTATCTGTATTCAAAAGTATATAGAAAGAAAGAAAATTTAGATGAGGCAATACTACTGGTGATAGTAAAAACATAAACATCTATTTAATATTTGCTGCATTCCATAACCAATATTGAATGCTTTATTTAGTTATCCATTGTCTCATATAACTGCTGAGGGTACTATTATTGTTTCAGAATAAGACTTAGAAAGTTTTAGTCTCCCTCACAGGGTCCCATAACCAGGAAGAAGTGGATTTCACATGCTGATAAAGAAGCTTTGTCAGAACACGAGCTATGAACTTTAAGGAGGAGGGACAGTTTTTTATTATTTATATGTCTGTGTCAACATACTGTGTCTGCAGAACTGAAGGAGGCAGTTGCTGGGGTCGTAATGATAGCAATGTAATGAATAGATTCTTTCCAAAGAAAGAAAATAAGAGGAAGAAAGGAAGGAAGGAAGGAAGGAAGGAAGGAAGGAAGGAGGAAGGAAGGAAGAAAGGAAGGAAGAGAGAGAGAAAGAAAGAAAGAAAGAAAGAAAGAAAGAAAGAAAGAAAGAAAGAAAGAAAGAAAGAAAGAAAGAAAAAGAAAGGAAGGAAGGAAGGAAGGAAGGAAGGAAGGAAGGAAGGAAGGAAGGAAGGAAGGGTGTTTCTATCTACCAGTGTTACTATAATACATTTCTTTATGAGTCAGAGACAGTGTCCATTATTTCATCACTAGAAAAAAGACTGAAAAACAAACACTCCTGGGAAAGAAGATGAACTGATTTGAAATAATACGAGGCTAAGAGCTTATAAATTAAAGTTATTAATTTTTCCCAGATGGAAATTATGTCTTGAGAATTTGTTCTACATCAGAGACATTGTTAGGTAGTTTATAAGTGTCATATATTTGACCCATCAAAACTCTCTGGAATATGCACTATTATTCTCATTTATACAAGAACTGGGCTTAACAAGGTAAAATCACTTGCCAAATCCAGTCCTGATTTCTCTGGCTCTGTCGCCTCCAGCATTCACTTATGTCTAATTTTAAAGGAGACTGAAGAGACATAAGGGGAAGAAATATAGGCTATCGCAAACCTTTTCTTTGTAATTTTTCTAAACCTAGGTGTGAGTGGCAGGATTTCACACTAAGAAGTGTCCAATAGAGAAAAAGTTGCACAAAGAGACCTTGCAGAGGGTGATGAATGTTGTACTAGTGGGAAATTCCTCCCGACTTCCACAACCAATCAATCATGATGTCCTTCCAAATCTTCTCCTGTGGGCTTCTCACACATTCTTTGCATTCACTCTACTACCATAGTCAAAACTACCTACATCACTCTTCTTAGTCCTTGCTTCTTTTTAAGCTAGTGTCTTCAATAGTAAATGTGTAATCTTTCTGAAACAGAAATCTGATCCAAATGGTTCCTACCTAAACATTGCAGTGACTGCTCAAATTCAAGTCTAAACTCCTCAAAGATTATGGGACCCATAATTCTCCTGAAGTAGGATATAGATTCCAAGTTTTTACTATTCCAGACATCCTTTTGACAAGTATTTCTCCATACATCTTTAGGTACTACCAAAGATGTTTCATTATTGTAGTAAAAGCTATATGCATTACTTAAGCTACTACTGATTTTGCAGATACCAACATGTGCAAATTCCCTTGTCTTGGCTGCAGGTCCAGAGCTGGTCCCTATGCTGAAAATCACAGCCATAGTTTTTTTTTTTTTTCTTTTTTCCTAAGACTCCCTGTAGGACTGCCAACAGGGATTTATTAGTGAGACAGGAAGAACATGCCTAAGTATTGTTTAGGGCAGAGGTCTATTTATTCTTATTTCTTTTTGCATATTGAAATAGCCACAAGAGGGAGTAGGAAATGACCCATGTGCATACTAATATATTTCTTACATTATCTTCAAGAAAGAGTTGTAGGAAGTCCTCCAATATTATGAGGAAAGTATTTTGGAAATGACAGAAGTGACAAAAGAAACTGATCAGAACTATGGAAACTGGAACACAAAACTAAGATTGAAAAGAAGGAGGAACATCCAGAATCATACAACTTAGGTGTGAAAACAACCTAAGCTGTGGGTCTCTTTCCAACTTAAAGATGATGATCCTAAGGGTCTTAAAGATGATAATCCTAAGGGTCTTAAACACCGACGGGTAATAAGCAGCACAGTGAGATGCAAAAGAAAGTAGGAATATATTGAATGCTTTCAGTAATGTAAGACTCCCTTGAGGCTAAAAATGGTATTCTGCAAGACATCCCCCAGGGAGAATGATTAACACAGAATCCAGAGAGAGAGTGCTCCTCTGTGTTCTGAAAAAAAAAAATTACAGGTAAGCATCTCTATCACTTCCACCTAGTATTCTGAAGCAGAGGCCTGCCGAACAGAAAGAAATAAATAGGAGGAAGAGTATCACAAAACACACACAGAATTAGGAATTCCATATTATTGAAATGAGAATCTCACAGAGATATGTGCTCTGCCTTGTTCATGGAAGCATTATTCACAACAGCCAACCCAGGGAAGCAGCCTAAATGTCCACTGTCAGTTGAATTAATAAATATAGAAATAGAATGAAGTATATTATTCAGCCTTAGAGAAAGAAAAGCTCTACCATTTGTAACAATATGAGTGATGTGGAGGATATGAAGATCAGGAAAATAAGACAGACCCAGATGAGCAAACACTACACAATATCACACACATGCTAAATCTAAAAGAGTCAAACTCATACAAGCAGGGAGTGAGATCCTTGGTGTCAGGCCTGGGGAAATGGTGGGTTGGAGAGATATTATTCCATGAGTACAAAGACAAGTAAGCTTTGAAGAGCAATTACACGGCTTAATGACTGTAGTCTACTGACACCATACTGTGTATTGAAACATTTAGTAAAATAATAGGTGTTATGCTGTGTTCTTACCACAAAAAGTAACAATTATACATAAGAGAGCAGAAAAAAAATGTTTGGGGCTGATGGATAGATTTGTGGCACAGACCACAGCGCTGATTTCATAGGCCTTTTACTCATATTTGAACTCATGAAGTTGTCTACATTAATAACATGCTGAGTTTGTAGGTCTAAAAATAGAAGTTGATGAAAGAATGGGGGATTCAGGAGGAGAAAACAACCCCAGTTATTTGAAATCATCAACAGAAAAGAGGAGTTGACAGAACAAAGCTTCGAAAGCATACTCAGCAGCTAGAGATGCTAGATATGGATTATATTAAGATGGGGAAAATGTTCAGGGCCATAGGCTACAAGAAAGTGCATGTAGTAAGAAAGCAGAGAAATGCCTGAGATTTCAAAATGCAGCAAGTGTGGTTAGGAAAAGGGATTGAAGTTGAACTTGGAAAAGCAGAGTGAAAGGCAGAAAGCCTTCACCTTGCCTCTTCCTTTCTCTCTTTCCCTCCACTTGGTCTCCTGTGGACACCTGTCCCTTTCCTTCCACCTCCGTATCACAGTATGTCTAAACTCATATTTTAAAACTGTAGACAGATAATATATTTTTCTCAGTGGCAGACAAAGGGAAGAGGCTCAGTTTCCCTAAACTCATGTAGTTGGGAAAGACTTGAAGGTTTAGAAGCAAAACATGCTGATTAAAAGTGAAAAGGAGTCACCCAATCCTTGAGGAATGAAAGTGTTCATGAGTGGATGATACAGCTTCTGAATTTTATAAAGAACTTTCAGATCTTTGAATGAGGTCTTGGCTGAGAAGTATATACCAGTTTATGGAAAGGGTATGTTGGTTTGCAGAAGGGGAAGGAGAAACACTCTAAGCAATGCTCACCACCAAATAGGAAATATTTGTGGGAATATTATTACAAAGTCCAGCAGCAGTAGGTGGCGGAATGATGCATGAGGCCCAAGAGCAATGAAACAAAGATGGCGTGTTACATGCTCACTTCAAGAGAAATGGCGAAATAGCTGCAAGGAGGAAGTTGGCCAGATCACCCAGGGAGCATGGACCAGGACCAGACCAAGTCTCCTCCAGCAGACAAGGAGTCTTGTGTGCAGGAGGCAGGGAGCTGTGTGGGCAGGAGTCAGGAATATGCACTTTTTCCACGTTTCCAAAGGGTATGGAGGGAATATTAGGAGAATAAACCCAGTGGCCTGAAATCAAACCCTTTGGTTATTTTCCTTTGAAGCATGGGTCCAGGTTCATCCTGAAAGCCTAGGGTAATTTTTTTGGACAGTTACTTCAACCAGCCCAATCCATCACTTAGTAAGTCTTCTCCACTTTGGTACTTTAACATGTTTCAAATGTCTCAGCATTGTTCCTGGCTGAGTTCAAGACAGCGATTTGCCACCTCCATTGCTGCAGTACTAACATATAATGCTGCAGACAGACTGTCTTCTAGACAAGACCAATCAAATGGGATCTTAGGGACCTTGCAGTTAAGTTTCTCCAACAAATCAATGTTGCTTGCAGCACTTTCTGAATGTTTTATACATTTCAGAATGAAAGACCATTTCCAGAAAAAAAGTTGGAGGGGGCAGTAAAAGGAGAGAATAAGGTTGTCTCAAAGCTTTAGAAATTAATATTGGAGAAAGGAAAGGAAATTAACATTAGGAGCAAGAAGGGGGAAAAAAGCAAGACACCACACAAAGGTGTCTTCAGAAATTTGTTTAACTGATCACAAATGTGGAATGAAGAACTTGTCCATTGGTATTCTGAGGTAAAACACTGCACGTCTGCATATTCACGGAAAATGGAGCAGCATATTTCTCACCTGTGCTTTCTGCATCCAGGCACGCAGATTCAGGGTGTAAACCAACACCACCTCCTCCAATTCTTTCTTAGATTTTTCACAGTGATGTTTCTTACCTTATTGGGAATATTTTTTTTTCTAGCTGGGACATGGGAGCCAAGGTGCTACATAGCCATTGTTTCTGGCAGTTCACTTATACGAATGAAACAATCCATCTATTTGGTGAATCTGTGGAATCAATAGCTCCTATTGCGCGCTTTTTAAAAAGTTTACAGAATTTCAGAGTACTGGATTTTATGCTTTCTGGTATAATGGAGAAGTTCTGAGTCCCTCAAAGGGAGTGCAGGCACACAGTACTGCAAGAAGGCTGATGGCTTTTCTAAATTCTCTCAGCAATTCTTTTGAAAATCTCTTTGACTTAAAGTGGGGAAGAAATGTTTCTCAGGGACCATTTCTGAAAAAAAGGTGCTTATAGGCTTGGACCTGGGGCAAAAATGTCGCCAGCTCATCTCCTTCAAACAGAATGCTTCTGTATGTGTGCATACAGAGGAGGACCTTGAATAGCAGAGTAAGGACTTGGTGTTTAAGTGGTTGATTAATAAATGAAGGCAAAGCTCCTGCTTTCACCTCCAATCTGTTTACAGTTTCACAGACAGAGTTCCTGGTAAGAGCCCAGCATGTGGGTGGAAGGTGTTCTACACTCTTTATCCAGGATTCTGGATAAGAGGGCATATTTCCTCATCCTTTGGGACCGCAGTCTTGAACAAGGCCTTGAGAGAAAAAACCAATCAGAAGTCTTCTCTGTATTTAGCACTGGTTACCCAAAGTGAGGCTGTTGACGTCCTTGAGACACGGGAGACATAATGAAGATATTCATCTCTTGGTGGAACGAATTCCCCTCTGCTCATGTCCCTAAAGGAAAGCTGTTCTGGAGCCCCTGTCCTACAATGCCTCTGTTACAGCCAGTTATCTACTTGTGCATTGCTTTGCTGCAACCGGACAGCTGCTAGGTTGAGGCAGGGCAGTCCATGCCCAATGGGCTAAGTGACTGATGCAGGTGAAATCCAGATTGGGAGCAGAGAAGGTTGCTTTATCTCTTAAGCCCTCAATTTCATCACCTGTAGAATGAGAAAAACAGTGTCTCGGGCACGTAGTATACCAGTTATAAGTGCGAGGAAATCCCTATTCACACTGGCCTACCAGTAATTATGTTTATGGCCTCTATTAGCAGAAGTCAGGGAGACAGCTTGGTTTCACACGCAGTATGACTGGGAGCTCAACAGGGGCACTCAGGGATTATTTCTTACTATCTGTCCCTTGAGCGATCTCATGATGGCAGTAGGGTTGCATTAGCTGCCCATGGCACACTCAGGAATATTGATGTGATGTCAGGGGAAAAATGATCTTTTTCTCACATTTCTGTATCATGGTTGAACAACCTTTGCTAAAAACATGCACTAGACTTCCTTTCATATCTTTTTGAGTAAGATTTGGTCATACATGCACGCTGAGACCAACATTGAACACATTAATGGCATTACAATGATTTTTTAAGACGATCTCTCAAAATAGATTTCCAGAAGCAATCATCATGAAGGCTGGCTAGATGTGAAGTTTGGTGATGTGGGGTATTAAGTGGGATGTTGCATATCCCACTTTCAAGAACTCCAGGTACCACTAAGCTATCAGTGGATCATTATCTATTATTAGCTCTCGATCAATTTTCTAATGTATACGAATGTGAAAATGATAGCCTCTGGCATATTTTTAGGAACATTTTTGATCTAATGAGCCATCAGACTTCACAGCAAAATAGTAAGTAGTTAACAATAACAATAGGGGGCTGGGGATATGGCTCAGTGGCAGAGTTGTTGCCTTGCATGCACGAGGGCCTGGGTTCAATCCCCAGCACCACAAACAAAACAAGACAAAACACACACACACAAGTAATGATAATAAATAACAGAAAATAAACAATAGTAAATACTGAATGCTAAATAAATAATAATAGTAAATAATAAACTTATAGACCTCAAGGGGGAAATTAAGAATCTATTTTGTCGGCTTGGGGTGCTTTCATCAAAATCCACTCAATGAGAAGAGTTACCTTTTCAGAATTTCAGTTGCCATTGGGACTGGGAAGCTAGTGAAGCTCATAGGAGGAAGAAAAAGAAAAGCAGAACAAAATACCTAAGCAAAGACTTGGCTAAGGCATGTTCCCTTCCTTTAGCACTAGTAGTGAATTACCTGGCCTGTAACTCTTGTCACCCAGCAAGGGGTCCAGCACTAACCTTTTCCTGCGTTCCTCAAGAAAGCCTGCAATGGCGCGGTTTTCCTGATGTAATCCTAGATTCAGTACATCAGGTCGGGCCCATCTAGGTCCAGGGACTGGAGGATACTTTGGTGCAAATAATCACTGTTTTTCTTGTGTTGTCTCCAGCTGATTGAGAACGCTAACCACATGATGCAGAAAAAGAAGAAACAGACCCAAAGTTTGTATTGCTGGGTGGAAATTGCAAGAAGGGTATAGATGAGCTGTCTCACAATTCATTCTTGAGGAGATCTGATGAGAAAGTACCATTTCTGCTTCTAGCTAATGAGGTTCAAGCCACAACTTTTCCCTCCTACATATGTTATTAGTCAGGAGGGTAAACTCTGGGTATGGATTAGTTCATAATGCCCTCAGTGTTCAAGAGAGGGTCCTAACTTGAGTATAGATTTTAAGATAGTTCATAGGCATTTTCATGGACTATCAATATGCAAATTTGGCTGGAGCAAGCCTCACTGTCCTTTGTATGATGCTCTTGCTCTCCTGTCCATGCTTCTAGCTAAGAAGCAACAGTGTGGACTTGAGGGGCTCAGGGACAGGAAGTTTGGTTGACAGAACCATGCAGGTGTTTCTGTAACCCTCACCTCGAATGTGCCAAGACACTGGCGCCTACAACATTGGTTTGGGACTCTTACAAGACCAGCCATTCTTGGGGAGGTTTCCAAGAACTTCCTGTTACTAGTCAGGCCAAAAAAAAAAAAAAAAAAAAAGAGGGAGATGGAGAAGAAGTAAAAACAACTTCATTTCTTTTGTAGAATTCAGCATATTTTTTGTGGTCCAGGACAGAGTCAGCAAATGCCGAGCTCACAATAAATATCACAGTTTTGGTGGTGCTCATGGTGGTGGTGGGGATGGGGTAGTGGGGAGAAAATCTTTCATCAGGCTTTTGCAGAGTAATTTCACTAAGTTACCCTTTGACATCAGTAAGCATTCCATATTTAATGAGTGGCTTCTCTTTATGGCCTGGCTCAGAGGTACAATCATGGACTTACATTCTCTAATATTTAAATACCATATAAATAAAAAATATGTCTAATAGATAGCTTATATAGCTGTTAGCATTTTGGGGAATTTTTCTCCAAGAAAGAAAGAAAGGTACAGTAAAGAAAGCCTTTTTTGTTTCTGTTATTACAAAGACATCTCATCTTTTGAGAGTGGAGAGAGAAAAGAATATTGTAAAGTATCTTAGCTACCACTGGCTGAGCTAAAGGTCAGGAAGGACTCATCTCTCCTTTTTGACAAAGTTATTCAAATTTAGAAACAGTTTTCTTCTTCCTTTGCTAACCATAGTGTTCCATTTCAAATACCCTCCGGAGTACTTGATGTACAGGGGTCTCACTGCATTTTAATGTAAAAATAACAGAAGAGAAAAGCAGTTTTTAAAACTTCTTCAAGACACCATTGTATAATGCGTTTGTAAATAAGGTTCTCCTGGTAGTTTGGCTCTCCATCAGAGAGAGAAAAAAAGGCAAATATTTTTACTCTGGTGAAGAGAACGTTTCCAACACCACTTTTCCTATTTCACAGCCTCATCCCTTTATTCCCTACCTATGCAACACACACACACATACACACACACACACACACACACACACACTCACTCACTCACACACTCACATGGAACAGGGTTTTTCAGGTCCATTACAATCAAAGCAGATATATAGAAAATAGAGGAATGCAGAAAAAGAAATGATCCTCCCACGGGCATATTATTACACTAGGCTCCAGGAAGGATCTTCATCATGAATGTGCTGAAATGGACATAGTTCTTTCATCTCCATGTCATTAAGGAATCCCTGGTAGCATATTTGAAATGTGAATTCACATTTCATTATCATTCAAAATTACTATAAATTACTATAGTCACATCCCACACATATTCATTCATTTTATTTATTCATACATCTACACGTGCATTATATATTGATTTTAAAAGATGTGTCAGCTACTGTTCAAGAATCAGATGCAAAGATGAATATGCATGCTTCTGAAATTGTTCTTGTTTTTTGTTTTCCTGAAGAAGAGTTTCACTGGACAAGATGGTGGGAATTCACCAAAGGTTGTTAAATTGCATATGTTGTCTTCAAATTAGTTGTTCAGATTGCCAGACATAAGCATGAAAAATTGGTCAAAAAGAAAAAAAAATTAGGCATTAACTGTCCCTTTCAATAAACCATTAGACTTCAGCAGCATGTGTACCCCAGAACAAATACAATACAGCAGGCACTGTTCATTCCTATTGTTCTCTTTTAGTATTCTTTAAAAAAAAAAAAAAGAAGAGACATGTGGAGAGATGGACTCAGTTACAATGGAAACAGTCAATGCTGTGATAGAAATAGCACACAGGAGCCCTCATTGCCCTAAATAGGGTGTTTGGTCAGCATAGTGGAGGGGAAATCGGAAAAGAATTTCCGTAGAAAATATTATCCCAACTATGGATAAGCTGTGACTAGAGAGTTCTTCATACAAAAATTGGGAACATAAGGAAAGAGACTCCAAGCTTCCTGGACAACTCATACAAAATCAAGGAGACATGCAAGATGACAGGCAGCTGCTTCATGTGTCCTGCAAATGTGAAAGGGGGTGGTATTAGCAGGTATGTCTGCAGGAGGAGAAAGGAGCAGATCTCAGAGGGCCTTCTTGGGACATTTCAAGGAATGCAGATTCTCTTCTTGTAATTGCTGGTCCAGAGAGGCTTAAAAAAGTAGGTAGATGGCCAAATTTTTATTTTTGGTGAATTATTCTTTACAGAGGATTAATTTGAGCAATGATATGCTCCTAAACATGTAATCACTGTCTGAAAACAAAAGGTCCTGATCATAGCATTGGCCAGTTTTCATGGTGTGAGTGCTCCTCTTAATGTAGATTTTTAAGGCAACATCACGGAACCCAGCATCAGGACGAGAGACTCACAACAGTGCTTATGAACTTGTACAAATGGGCTCCAGCACCCCTTCCCACCTGATTGCTGAGGACGCATAGGAAGAATCAAATGACCTTAGGAAGCTCTTCTTGTTAGGGCAAAAGATGAGACTGGGCTGCGCTAAAGAGAAACAGTTGATACAGAATGGAAAGTTTGGCTGTACTAGGCAATAGGAAGCAGAGGATAAGAAACAAACAAACGTGGCTTCCAAGATGTTTTTCTCTAATTGCACTCCACCCTGGGGAGAAAAACGGGATGGGATGCATACTTAAATAGCACATATCCCCACATGTGGAGTATCCTATGGGCTTTTTATCTCAGTGGTGGTACCTGTGATTCGGAATCCTGGCACTTAAGAGAGGAGAGGTATTTGAAGAAGTGGTATAGGTAGATGGAGTTACTGGTTGCTTAGTGCTGTGGAAAATGCAACGGGTAGGATTAACGAGAAATGTGTGGGACTGGGTGAGTGGGCCGAGCTTCCTTGCCCTTGGTATGTCTTGGATGCTTTATTTGTACAAAGACACATTGGTTTCTTTCGCTATGGTAGTTTTAGCTTTTGGAGTATCCTAGAATGACAGGGAATGGTTTGGGCCAGCAGAACCCCTGGAGCAATTGCATCCAGACCCAAGCAGCTTTCACATTTCTTTCTGCTTCATGTGCTGAGTAAATGTCATCATCCTCTAGTGAATATGGAAGACTTGTGAAATACTGACATATCTCAGAACCCCTGACTGTGTTCTCTCTTAAGAGGAAAAGAAAGGAAAGAAAGAGGAGACCAAGAAAGAAATATCAAAGAGGGCTAAAAAAACCCTGCAGAGGCATATCAAAGAAACCAAAGACTAAAATTTGCAGAATATGCTTTCTTGCTGATGATTAATTACCAAAACATACAGATTTATTTGCTTGTCCTCTGTTCATTTAGTAATTCAGATAATTACATTCATGTACCAGGTTCCTGAAAAGTATCAGATGCTGAAAATTGTAATACTAGCTGTTCGTTTGGTTCTGGCTGATAACATAGAGAAAACTAATACACCACCCAAAGAGAGTGCAATTCAGTTTTTCTTGTTTTAAAGAAAAATTTGATACTACCATCCTTCCATTTCGGAGAATATGCAGTGCTCTTCCTCAAGCAGTGCCAAAGGTCAAAAGTATTCTTTTCAACGTTTTAATAAGACCCCACTGTTAAATCACTTTATGCATTCAGAAATATTTCTTGAATACACACTCTGGACCACACAAAAATCTTTGCCCTTTTGCAACTCATACTCTAGAAAGAAGGTACAGACAAGAGCAAGTAAATAATTAGAGCAGATAGTATGCCAGATGCTGGTGAAGACCATCAAGGAAGTACAAGGGTAGGGAAGAAGGCAGAGGAGAAACTACAGTTCTAAACAGGAAGGCCAGAGAAACTTCAGCACACATAAAAGGTATCAGTGAGTCCTCTGAAGTCACAATGACTAAATCCAACCAGGAACCCGTGTGAAAATCTAGTGCACTGTTCCTTTCCTGTGGGAACTTACTCCTACATAAGAACACTCAAGGGGCTCATTTTATATCTCAGTTTTGACCCATGAGTCTAGCTTGTTTCGTATTTCTATTAGTTCACAGCTAAAAGTTTCTTTGCTCAGTGTTCCAGAAAGAATACCTGTCACCAAGCTGCCATGTATTAAACAAATGGGGCATTGGAAGTAGCCCTTCAACAATTTCTGGTCTCCTGTGGCTTTGGAAAACGAATATTCTGAATATTTTAAAATTTTACTCTGTACGCTGTCTCACCCTTCTTGTATCCTTTCATTGCTAAGGGGAAGTAAAAGGCTCACAAGCAATTTTATTTCCTCTGTGAATAATTTTCCACCAGAGTTTTGTTATTTCCTGGTTGAGAGCTGGTGGAAGCTAAATTCTGATTTCCAAGCTTCTACTCTGTTTTGTATCCTGAGTCCTGCTTGAAAAGTTGCTCATGGGAGTGAGGCCACAGGGCATTCGGGGTAGAAACAGGTTATAATGAGGTCCCTCTAGCCCTTTGAAAATTAACTTCCCTTGGATAGGATCCAAGACAGATTTGTATTGACTGAATTTGCCACAACCTGTTTACCTAGGATGTATGTTCTTGAGAGAATAATGGAGATGAGTTTGATAACTCAAACCCTATTTGAAATGCTCATAGGAAAATCCCTGTGGATAACATCTTATAGTGAATTCTGAATAATTCGTACAAGGATAACTCAGTACCCCCACAGGTTTGCTCATTCATATGTCTGTAAGTGTCACGCGTTTAAGAAGAAATTACACACTGAACTGTATGATACCCGCACTTCAGTGCATGAGATATTTCCTTGCCTAGGGCTCTGCTTTCCAGAACAGGGGTCAGCAAAATTCTTCTGTAAATAACCCAGTGGTAGCTTGCTTAGGCTTTGCAGGCCCCAGCGTCTGCCTTGCAGCTACAAACTCTTCTACTGCGGACAGGGGAAGTGCAGCCCTAGACCAGATGCAAGTGAATGAGCACAGCTGCAGCCCAGCAAAACTTTATGGGTACTAAATTATAGATTTCACATAATTTTCACGTATCATGAAATGTTATTCTTTTTAAAAAATTTTTTCTTTCAATCATTTACCCATGAAAATGTTACTCAGTTTGTGGGCTGTAGCAAAACAGGTGATGAATTGGGTTTGGCCCACAAATTATAGTTTGCCAGCACTGATCTAGAAAGTTGTTCCTGGAGGTGCTGTCCGCACACCACTTTCCCCGGATTTATGGGATGATGCTTTAGTGATGTTTGGCACATTATTTGTGCATTAGTGTTTTGAATGGATAAAAGTTCTAATCAGAGTCGCAACATTTCCTCTGGGCTGCTGCACCAGTTATTAATTTTCTGACTCAGTTTCTTTGCTGGGAAAAGGAGTAGGATATTCGTGTTAGGTGAGTGTCAGGAGATTCAGTTATTTGATGCCTGTAAATCACAAAACACAGTGCTTATGCATAGTAATTATTAAATCAATTAATGTGTTAGTTTCTGGTTAACATGTACATTAGTAGGTGCTTGTGAGGGCACCTTTTCAGTTTTCCTCTCTCCTTGGAAAAATATTTTGCTCTTGGACCCTAACCTCTTGGGGGAAAATATGCAGCAAATTAATTGGAGAGTGATTAATAGCCAAAGTCACCTTTCATCTTGCTGCTATACGTTTCCCTGTGGCCATGCCTCTAGGTACAGGGTAAATTTATTCCGGTTTTGTTTCCTTCCAGCCATCCATGGCTTGGTCAAGGGGCTGCCTCTAAAAGCTGACCTTCCCTTCAGTGGTTGTTTTAATTTGCCATCTTTCATAAAGGTCTAGCCTCTCTGAGAAGGCCTCTTGCTTTTATCAGCTAGTCCATTAGGGGGTCACTTTCTCTTCAGTGGGGATCCTGTGCGCTCCCTCCTACCAATTACAAGGTGTTTTGAGCATTTGGCTGCTCCTGGCTGTCCTAAAATTAAAAGGATTGCAGTTCAAAGGAATATCTCTTCCAGGATACTTTATGATATTTTCCGTTTTTCACATAACCTTGAATATGCATATTAGGTCAGTGTTGATACATTCTCACATGGATGGGAAAACTTTGCCATGGGGAACAGTATTTTGAATTACATGCAGAAAATAAATAAATAGACAGCAAGTACCAAGGGTCAGTATTGCAGCAGAGTGACCGGACCAAATGTAGAAAGTAGATCTTGTAGGGAAAACTAGAAATGGAACGAGAATCAGGACAGACTGGACTTCAGAGACACAGGGACACCTGAACAGAGGTGGCAGAGCGTGCATGGCTGCTATCATTCACATTTGCAGGTGGAGTATTTTAGAAGCATTGTAGTTAGATACATACACACATAAAACATATGGAAATGTTTCTCTATATATAATTCTTCTGTGTAATACACATATATTCTTACCATATATATTTGTTTTTCACTAAAAGAACATACAAAAAGAGCATTAAACAATTAAATTATCTTTATTAGATTAAATATATAAGTATATGCACATGCATATGTGTATATGTGTATTAGAATATACAAAGTATGAAAGAAATATCCTATGAATGTTTAAATTTTAAAAATTGTCATGGTAAAAACACATTGCCATAAATTCTCTTCAAAGCACTCTGCCTCAATTTAAACACATTTGTCCTCTAGTCCTGGCTGCTTTCTGAAGCAATTCTGAGTGTTTACTTTTATGAATGCCTTTACAAAGCATGCTAAAGACACAGCGAAGGCTAAATGACACCCTACAGAAAGGCAGGCTCATGAGGAGATCAGGGTGTGTCTTCCTGCACCTAGTCACCAGACCTGGCACCCGAGAACTTCGGGCTCTTCTCCAAGGCCAAAATGAGCATGAATGGTCAATGTTTTAAACGATTCCGAACCTGGAGGCGGCCACAACAGTGCAGCTAAAGACAGGGAACAGAACTGCTGCAGGAAATGGTAACCACGGTGGGAGAGCTGGCTTTGAAGCTGTGGCAGGATTCTGAGGCGGATGAATGGCGGTCTCTTACTGTAATACAAAATTTAAATTGGAACATTTACACCTTGTCCAGTAGGCATAGGCTATACAGCGCAGCCCATATCTAGGGTGAAATAAAATAATAAATGCTGGAAAAAGATGCTTAACCGTAGTAAATGATGATGTGTTACCTGAGGCTGTAGCTCAGTGGTAGGGCACTAGCATACCATGGGCCAGGCTCGGGACTCAGTCCCCACTATGGCACAATAAGGATGAAGTCGCAGGGGGGTTACAAAACTGCGGGGCAGCAGAGGTTCTGATAAAAGAAAAACAGCCCTGAAAATAACAAATATTGGCACGATAAGGAGTAACAGGAACCTTCAAGCATAAAAGTATAAAATGCTGCAGCTCTTATGAAGAACTGTATAAGCCTTCTCCAAAAATTAAACTTAGAATCACTGTATCATCCAGCAATTCCACTTTTGTTATATACACAAAAGATTTGAAAGGAGAAGCTCAGAGAAAGTACATTTATCTTGAGCATTATTTGCATATTCCCGAAGTGGAAGTAACCTAAATGTCCACTGATGGGGGGAACGGATAAACTCAATACGACCCATGCATACAGGGTGATATTATTCAGCCTGTGAAGGAAGGGCATTCTGACACAGCTTGCAGTGGATAAACTTTAAAGACATCATGTTAAGCAAAATTATCCAGAGAAGAAATGATAGACGGTGCGTGGTCCCATCTCTAGGTGGTCCGTAGAACAGTCATGTTCATAGAGACAGAGAGTAGAATGAGATTACCAAGGGCTCAAGCAGGGGGAAAACAGAGTTATTATTCAGTGAACATGGGATTTCAGTTTGGGAAGAGAAAAAGCATTCTAGAGATGAGTAGTGATGATGGTTGTCTAACAGTTTTAATGCACTTCATGTCACTACAGTGTATATTTGAAAAAAGTTAAAAGGGAAAATCTTATGTTACATATGTTTTAATAATCTTTTCACAAAAAGATAAGACAAAAGGAAGGAAAGAAGGGAGGAAGGAAAGAAGGAAGGAAGGAAGGAAAGCAAGACAGACAGAAAGAAAAGAATGAATGAAGGAAGGAAAAATGAAGACAGACAGACAGAGAGAGAATCCAAACCAGCATATATAAAGCAATAGAGGCAATGGGATAAGAACATGAGATCCAGAATCAGGGTCACCAAATTCCCACTAGAAATTCTTTCATTTCAAGATCCTGGCAAGGTTGGATTAAAAATGTCATCCTTACTTTGCTTCAATGGGTAGGGTGCTGGGAGCTGGAGGGAAAAACAATTTTCACAACAATCTGTTGTTACATGCTGTTCGGGACACAAACATTTGCAATTGCTGGGTCAAATGTGATACTGAATGCTATAGAACATAGGCTAGAGGAACCAGACACTTCTGTTCCAGGAAAATGCAGAATGCTCAGTGATCAAGGACTTTCCAGGAGGAAAAAATTCTGCCTCAGGCAAGCATATCCTCTGGTGTCCCCTATAAACATGAAGCCACCCCTGCCAGCTGCACACAAATCCCAGATGTGCCCATTTTCTTCTGTCTCCAAGAACAGTTTCACTGCAGATGGTGAGGAGCACTGGGTGAAGCAGCAGCATGTCCTCACTGGTCCGAAGCGGATACAATCTTGAGATTTAGGAAGTCTCAGGTCCTCCCCAGGGACTGCTGTGTTGATGTCACCATGAAGGGTAGCTTTTGCTCTCACTGTGACGGCCCATGTGGGCTGCACCGAAACAAGAGTGTGTGCTTCCCTGCTCTTCTCTTGATCCCTCCTCCTTCTCTGCCAGTCTCTTTTCCTTTCCTTGAGGAGAATCTGTTGAAGTGCAGAATAAATAGGAGTGAAAGAAATGGTGGTAAAGGGTAGGATGAGGACAGAGAAACACAGTCAGGGTGTTTTTATTTTATTTTATTTTATTTTATTTTATATTTTATTTTATTTTACTTTATTTTATTTTATTTTATATTTCTCCGATATAGAACTCTGGGAAGTTTTGGAGGAAAAAAAAAGATTCAAGAAGTGATACTTTTGAACTTCAGCCAAAAGCAAGCTGTCAAAACGGGACACTGTCTCTTTAAGTGCAAGCCTGCACAAAGGAAAGGAAAATAATTACGCATCCCACACTGGTGTGGCGCCATAGGAAGAATACACAATCCGGGTCCTGCATGCCAAATCCGAAATGAAAATGAAGGTGATCTGTCATACTCAGATGTTTTTAAAGACAGAATATATATTTTTGAAAGTTGACTAAGCAATTATCCAAATTAAAGAGACTTGAAAAGCAAACAGTGGTAAAAACAAGTGCGTTAATTTTCTAGAAGGTAAATTAGTTTAAAAGTGCATGCCTCTATTATCTTAATATCAAAGAGAAATTAAAAAATAGAAACAAGTTTGGGGCAGTCCTCATAACTCCTTAATGCTGGTATCTAGGAGAATTTACTTAGTGCCTTTGCCGATGACAGAGTTTCCAAACTTAAACTTGAGAAAGCCCAGGTTCCTTTGTAAGCTTTGAGGTTAGTATATATTTTGGAATCTGGGTTTTCTTAAAGGTCTTTTTTTTGTTTCTCACATATGGGTCTTGGTGCTTGCGTTGTTTCTTCTTGTGTTAGCAGCCAGTGGGCCTCTCTCTCTCCAGCCATGAACCCCACCCTCTGCAACCTTAAACTCTGCCCTGACATCCAGTGGTCTTGGATGGTGCTGGCTCTCATTACTCATTGGCAGAAGCAAAGAGAAGGGAAGGGGAAGTTTCTACCCAGAGGCCAACCCGGCAGGTCATGATATGTACTCGGTATACTTTGTGGTCACCTGGCACTTCCACTGTCTTTCTCAAGTTTTCAAGAGAACATCGATGGCAAGGGTCCTGGGAACACCATCTTCTTTCCCTCAAATTCAGAGCTTTGACACGGAAGATGGGAGGAGCTGTCTGGGGCAACACGTCCTAAAATCAGCACGGCATTGTTGTAGACTGTTAAAGAGGGCTACGTTATACCAGATGCTCTTGGTTGCAACAGACAGAAGATCCATAATGAATGGTTTTTTTCTTATTTAAAAAAAATCTATTGGTACCTCTTGGATATATATATAGTGATAACATTCATTATATGGAATTTGTACCAGTACATTATGTATCTTGATGCTTCTTTTATTCCGGTTCCACTCCCCTTCCTTCAACCTCTCTTCCTCTCCTAATTTATAGAAGCTTTGTGTTTATTTTTTTCCTTCAATTGTTTTTTTCTTGTCTCGTCTCTCCTTTCTCCCTCCACTCTCCCTTGCTCCCCTTCTCATTTGAACATTTTCTTCCCATTTCCCAGTACATACTGGTCCTTGTATATACTTTTGATTTCCCACACCGGAGAAACCAGGCAGTATTTACACATGTGTGTCTGATTTATTTCACTTAAGAGTATGGTCTCAAAGTTGTAACCATTTAGCTAGAAATGTCTCAAGCTTATCCTTCTTTATGGTAGAGTAGTACTACTTTGTGTGAAAAAACCCACCCCACATCTTTTTCCATTCATGGGTTGATGGATATTTGAGGTGTTTCCAAGATTTAGCTATCACAAACTGTATCACTACCAACATGTGTGTGCATGTATCACTGTGGATGATGCTGTTAATTTCTTAGGGAAGATACCAAGAAGGGGAATGCCTGGGTCCAGTGGATCCTCTAGTTCTAATTTTTTGAGGAATTTCCACATTTGTTTTCACAGTGGTTGCACAGTGCACACTCCCATCAACAGTGGAGAAGGTTCTTTCTCTCCCACAGCCCTGCCAGCACTTGCTATTGGTTGGTTTTCTTGATAATAGCCATCTCACTCAGTGTTGTTTCAATTTGCATCTCTTGAATGATTAGTGATGTTGAACATTTTTCCATATGTTTACTTACCATTTCTACTTCTTCATTCGAGAATTGTCTGTTCATTTCAGATGCCCATTATTGGACTGGGTCTTTGAATTTGTTTTTTAAGTCTAACTTAATGTTGACATTTTTGAGTTCTTTATATATTCTAGATAGCAGTTCCTCTGTCTGAGGAACAGCTGGAATTTTTTTTTCTCACACTGTGGGTTTTTTGTTCACTCTGTTGATGTTTTCTCTTGCTGCTCAGAAGCAATTTGAGAAGATGAGATTCCAGTTGTTGATAGTTGTGATATTTCCTGTGCAGTTGGGGTTTTTCCTCATAAAACCTTTTCCTATACCTATGTTTTCAAGAGTTCTACCTGTGCTATCTTCTAGTACATTTAGTTTTTCCATTGTAATATTTAGATCTTTGATCTTTTCTATTTTCGCTTAGTGTATGGTGAAAGATATGGTCTAGTTTTCATCTTTGGCATGTGGAAAGCCAGTTTTTCCAGCACCATTTATTAAAGAGGCTATCTTTCTTCCAGTGACATTATTTGGTGTCTTTGTCAGAGATAAGGTGACTGAATATGCCTAAAATTGTTTTTGTGTCTTCTAATCTGTTTCACTGATCCTCAGATCTGTTTGTTTTTGCTAGTACCATGCTGTTTTATCACAGTAATTTTGTAGTATAATTTCATGCCAGGGATTGTGATATTATCTGCCTTGTCTTTGTTGCTCAGAATTGCTTTTGCTATTCTAGGTCTTGTCTGTTTCAAAATGAATTTTGGATTGTTTTATCTAATTTTGTGAAATATTTTATTGGGATTTTGGTGGAAATTGCATTAAATCTATATAATTTTGGAAGTATGACCATTTCACTGTATTGGCTCTTTCTACCCAAGAACAAGGGCTATCTTTCCATTTGCTGATACTCTTTTTGATTTCCTTTCTTCAGAGTACTTTAGTTTTCAGTGTAGAAGTTGTTTTTACTTCCTTCATTAGATTATTTTAGAGTGAAACGTTTTAGTTTTTTTCCATTTAGTATGATGTTAGCTATTTATTTTGTCATAGATGACTTTTATCAATTTTATGTAAGGTTTTTATCATGAATGTGTGTTGGACCTGGTCAAATGCTTTTCTACATATTTTGAGAAGATCATGTGGTTTTTGTCCTTGTCTCTGTTAATATGGTTTACTATATTTATTGATTTGAGTATGTTGAACCAAATTGATTTGAGTATGTTGAACTCTGCTTCTCTGGGATGAATCCTTCTTGGTCATGATATATAATCTTCTTGATGAGTTGCTACATTCTATTTGCCAGTATTTTATTGAGGATTTAGGTATCTGTGTTTATTAGAGTTTGGCCCGTAGTTCTCCTTTTTGGTTGGATCCTTTTTTGGTTTTGGTATCATGGTAATGCTTGCTTCCTGGAATGAATTTGGGAGTATTGCTTCCCTTTTAATTTCATTAAAGAATTTGACAAGTTAGTTTTTCTCTAAATTTCTTGCAGAATTCAGTACTGAGTCAGCCAGGGTTTGGGCTTTTCTTGGTTGGTAGGCTTTATATTACGTCTCGATTTCCTTGCCTGATTTTATTTAAAATTTTTACATTTTTTAAATCCATCTTTGGTAATTTGTATGTTTCTAGGAATCTGTCTATTTGTTCTGTGTTTTCCATCTTATTAGAATATAGGTTCTCAGTGTAGGTACTGGTGAATTTTTGGATTTCTAGAGGATCTGTTTTGATTTCACTCTTTTGATTCTTAATTGTGTGGATCTGAGTTTTTTCTTCACTTTTTGTGATAAGGTTGGCTAAGGGTTTGCCTATTTTATTTAATATTTCACAGAACCAACTCAATTCACTGATACTTTGTGTTCTCTTTTTGTCTCTATTGTATTAATTTTTCCTCTTGTATGTATATTTTCCTCCCTCAGATGAGCTTTGTACTTGACTTGATCTTTTTCTAGAAGCTTAAGGTTTAGCATTAGGTTGTTTATTTGAGTTCACTGTGTTCTGATATGGGTTTTCACCATTATAGATTTCTCTCATAAGGCAGCTTTTTGTTTTCCATAAATTCTGGTATGCTGTATTGGCATTATTTATTGTAGAAACTGTCTAATTTCTTCTTTAAGTGCATCTGTGACCCTCTTGTTGTTCGGAAGGTCATAGGTTCCATGTGTTTATGAAGTTCTTATGGTTTCTTTTGCCATTTATTTAAAATTTCATTGCATATGGTCTGATAATATGCATGGAATAATTTCAACTTCTTTGCAGTAACTGAAGTATGTTCTATGAGCTTGTATGTGGTTGGTAGAATGTCCCATGTGTAGCTGAGAAGAACGTGTATTCTGATGTTGTGGGGTGAACACCCTGCAGACATCTACTAGGTCCATTTGTTCAGAAGTTTGATTCAGTTATGATATTTTGTTGTTAATTTTTGTCTAGTTGATCTATCTACTTGTCACATTGGGGTATTTGGGTCCCCATTACAGTTGCATTAGTGTTTATTTGATTTTTCATGTCCCTTAATATTTGCTTTATATAGTTGGATGTGCTGATGTTTGACGTATATGATTGTTACCTCTACATCTTAAATTGTTCCCTTCAGAAGACAGTAGTGATCTATTTTGGTCTCTGTTAAATAGTTCTAGCTTGAAATCCACTTTGTCTGCAAATAGAATAGCTACTCCTGCTTTCTGGGGTAGTATTAATTTCTACACTTTGACTTTCAGTCTATGAATATCTTTTTAATGAAATGGTTTCTTGCTTCTTGCTCCATTCTGTCGATCTGTTTCTTTTGATGGGTGAATTGAGACCATTAAGAGTGATAATTACAACTGATACAAAAAAACAAACAAAACAAACAAAACAAAAAACAAAAACAAAAACAAACAAACAAACAAAAAAACACAACTGATATGTATAGATTTATCCTTGTCACATTATTTTTCTGTTGTTGGTTCCCTTCACAACATTATGTAGTGCTACTTTGGTGTTCATGAATGTCCTGAGGTGTTCTTTGTCGTGGAAGTATCTTATTTCTCCATCAATTTTGAAAGATAGTTTTGTGGGGTACATCAGTCTGTGCTGCAGGTTGTTTTCTTTCAGGGCTTAAAATACTTCTGTCCAAGCTCTCCTTGACTTTAGAATTTGTGTTGAGAAGTCTGCTCTGATTCTGATGAGCTTTTCTTTATAGGTGATTTGTTTCTTTCCTCTAACAGTTTTTAGTATTCTGTTCCAATTTGAATTTCTGGAATCTTGACTATTATATGTCTTGATGCAGATTTTTCTTCTGATCATAGCTAATTGCAGTTGTATATGACTCACTTATATGTATGTCAAATTCTTTGCCCTGCTTGGAAAGTTTTCTGCCATTACTTCCTTGAAAAGTTCTTTTATGTCATTTGTCCTATAAGCCTTCTTTTTCACTGACTCCAATCAATCTTATGTTACTCTTCTGCATTTCATCTAGCAGCTGTTGGATTTTTCATGGTCTCTTGCTAATTTTAAGAAATTTTTCATGATCACAGCCCTCTAGATTTGCCTTTGGTGAGTTGGAATCTGGGACTGCATCTTGTTTAAGCATCTTTTCATGTTCTATTTTATTTTTAGTTTAATTCCTAGGTTGATGCTTGTCAATTGCCTATAGTGAGTTGCTTTATTGCTAGTATTTAAACCCCTTAGGAAATGACTACTTCTCTAAAGTGTAGCTGGCTTGCGGGTTCTGAGACTGTTATAAGATCCCACTTCTTTAGTTTATTGGAGATGAGAAGTTGCTACCTTCTTGGCACAGCCATTGGTTCTTTAGCACTGGCCAACAGTATTATTTATGATTCTTAGGCAATCACAATCTTGGCATACCAGGAAGGATAACTGATTAGGATTACTATGTCACCTTGGCTAAAGCAGGGCAATCAGCAATAACAATAGCATCAAGCACAGCCTAGAAAATGACAGATTGTTGTAACTATGAATTTGCTACCTTTAACTGTATGACCTAGATTTGTGGTTATATAGCAAAATCTAAAATGAACCAGAAAATTGTATAGAGCAAATAAGCCCTCCCTATGGTAATTTTACCCTCAGGGGAGAAATTTTAAAAGAGTTAGGAAGAAAACATAGAAATAAAAGAGATTAGAAACTGGAGGACAAATGAAGCTTACAGAAACTTTGGGAAACTGGTGAAGGAGGCAGGAGGGAAAGAGAAGAAAGAAATAAAAATAAGAACAGATCAGAACAACAACAACAAAAATCTTAGAAAACATATTTGCAATCAAATAAAAAGAATAGGGAAAAAAGATAGGAAAACAAAGAAAAAATAAGAAAAAAGTCCTATTCAAAGGTGTGTCTCTGCTGTCACTGGTCTCTGTTGTTACTGGTAGACAACATGACCAGACAGAGTCCAGATCTGCGTTGGCTAATCCCAGAAAAGCAGCCATAGCCTTACAGATGGGTAGCGAGTAATCCCAGCAAGCCTGCATCTTCAGTTCCACTGAAATTCAGGCTGTTTCTGGTTGTAAGGCTGGATCCTGGTTTGTTCAGCCTGTAATGCTCCATGTTCCTCCTGCCACCCTGATCTTGCCTCCCTGACCTCCTGCTGACTTGAACTCCACAGGATCATCCTGATACTGGAGCTGTTAGGTGGAACTAGCCTGCAGCTCCTCTGAGTTTTGAGCTCAGTTGACCCTTCTCCGAGATTGTTACCAAACAATTATCCTCTCCAGGGGAACATCTGAACCAGAATAACTCACCAGCCACTGAAGTCTGCTGTATCTGCTACTCCTTTCCACTGATGTGTTTCTTCATGGAAACCTCTGAGGTCACCAGTTATCACCATGCATCTGCAGGTTCAAGCCACCCCTCTTGCAGTGAGTCTGGGCTCAGGGAGTAAGCACTGCCTGCCACCTCCTTCTTTATTGTGGTCCCTTTCTTTGCTCTCCCTATTGGCCATTCTCATTTCAGATCTTTGCTGGTTCCGGACACTCACTTTCCTCCTTCTTCTCTTCCTCACATTGCTATATTACAGCGTCTAGACACCAAATCTCAGAGAAGCTCTTTTTCTTCTGGTCACCCCTCTCACATCTTGCCAGAAGTTCTGGTGAATGATCATGAGACAAAAGGTAGCATATTGTCTTTGAGGATTGAGCAATCTACTGTAGATGTGAGTTAACCACAATTAACTAGGGCTAGATTAATGTGGGATTGACAAAAGCCTTCACTTTCTGTTTTTGTCAGCTTTTCCTCTCTCTGAAGCTACATCTCCCTTCATGTAAGTTTACCAAGGAAAAGAAAGTTTATGAAATATTTTTTAAAAATCTTTTTAAAGTTTTGAAAATATTGCTCTCCTTGAATGGTCTACCTTGGGAAATGTGTTTATTTATGAATTAATCACTGTGTCTGGGGACATGAAGGATATAGAAGATGACCTTAGTCATATGTTTCAGAAACGAGGAGCTGAACTGGTTTAATGAACAGTACCTGGGGAAGAGAGTTTGCTTTGACTCCTACAAAATAGAGAGCAATGTGGTGAGCAACGTGGTGTCAAAGCAAAATTGCTAAGTGACATCATTAAATGTTTTAAATTACGACATTTATTTCACAACTAGTCCAGAGACTGAGGACTGATATCTGAAGGCAACGAATTCCCATAGACAAACTCAGGGCCGAAGGCTGGTAGTTGGGAGGAAATTGAAAGGAGCTGGCTTCATGGCTTGATCACCTTGTTTAGAGTCAGAAAGATCTACATTTTCATATAAGCTCTGACATTCTCTGGATGTCTGGTCTCAACCAAGTTGCCCACTGGTTGTCTCTGTTTCTTTATTACATTAGTTATGTATCTTACGAAGTGCAGTTTCCTAGGGCTACTGTATAGCCTAAAACATAAATTGATTCTCCTATAACTATGAAGTATAGACATATAAAATCAAAGTGTTCACACAGCTGTATTGCTCTCACTGCATCAGGAAGATGGAGATTATTTCATTCTTTGCTCTTATTTTCTAGCATTGTCACCATTTCTTACAATTTATTGGTTGTAGATTCATCATCATTCCTGTCTCTACTCCGTTAGCAGGGAGCGTCATTCCTCAGTGTGTCTGTGTCTCTTCTCACAAGGACACAGATCAGATTGGAGAAGATTCTACCCAGTCTATGGTGAGCTCTTTGCCTGGATTATCTCCAAAGAAAGTTATATTTGAAGGTACTGAAGATTAGAAACTCAATATAACTTTTTGAAGAGTACAATTCAGCACATGACATATAGTTCATATAATAATCCCAGGCAATGAGGTATTTAATTATTTTTTATCATCTAATGCCATGAACTAGCTATACACAGCTTGAAAGGTATGAAAAGAACTTTTTTAGAAGTATTTTATATGTCTAGAAACTTACTGAAAGGTTAAATATAACCTCAGTGGATTTTAACACAGAGTTCAAACATATAAATAGCACTCAGAGCAAGACCTATAATATTGCCAGGATACAATCATGGGTCATATGTTTTTCATATGTTTAGCTCCAGTGAATATGACCAAACCCTACTCCAAAGTAGTTGTGTCATTTACAAGCTGTTATGGTTGATACATTGTGTCAACTTGGGGAGTCTAGAGGTTTGGCTGAGTGACTCAGCAGGAAGCCAGGGTGCTTGCTTTGTACACATCCTGAGCCTGTGGAAGAGGAGGGCATGGAGACTGTGTGAGAGCTACATGCTCCCTGGGTTGGGGTAGGCAGTTTACAATGTAAGGTGGGGAAAGAGGCTGATTGTCGCCATTCCTCTCTTGTGCTGGTTGTGTTTGCTGTGCTCTGCTGCCATGAACATTTGCCCTCTGCTATGTGCCACTCTGCCTCAGAACCAGCCAAGTATGGACTGAAACCTCCATAAACTGTAAGCTAAATCAACCTTTCCTTCCTTCATTTTGGGCGTTGGGTATTTTGTCTCAGCAATGAGAGAAAAGTAACCAAGACAATGTCATAATATTTCAAAATATGAGACTCTATGGGCACCTTGTCATCTCACATTACTTCTTTTCTCTCCAACCCCTTGACTCAGCATCCTTTCAATCTCTCCTTCTAATCTCTCTTTGGTTTTCCTCTAGAGTTCTATTATCTTAATTGTTTTACTCTGACTTCAGAAACCATATAAAGAACAGAATTATTTATCTATTTATTTATTTATTTATTTATTTATTTATTTTTTTTTGGCGGTACTGGGGATTGAACTCAGGACCCTGCACCTGCTAGGCAGGTGCTTATTCCACAGAGCTATATCCCCAGACCTCTATTTATTTATTTTTGAGGGTACGAGGAATCAAACTCAGGACCTTGTGCTTGCCATGCAGATACTGCCCCTCTGAGCTATAGCCTCAGCCCCAGGAAAAGAATTATTTTATCTCTCTTTTCCAGAAACCTCAGAGACTCAGAAGCAAATCAAGGTCAACAAAAAGGACTTTATCTGTCTTGAGCCATAGGAAGAACCATAGTCAGCAGGACAGAATTCAAAGCCTCTGCAATGACAAACCTCTAAGATGCTGTCCCTCAAAGATACTGTGTAGGAAATTTCTAGGATTATTGGAAAGAGATTGACGTGGCTGGGTCCAAACTCAGGCTTTGCGTTTTGGAACTCTGAACAGACTTGATTTTTCTCATTTTTATAGTGGTGGTAACATCTCAAGACTTAGAGACCAGAGATGCAAAGCAACCCCCACCCCTTGTTTTAACCCAGGTGAAATTCAGTGAGTTGTAGTATTCATCATTAGTACTACCAGCATTTCTTCCTGTTGAAGTCAGTGGTTTTCCCAACATACGCTACCGTTTATATTATGTGAGTAACATCCCCATTAGCCAGTGTAAAAATTTATGGGACAATTAAAGTAAAAGCAAAGGCAGCCTTTTCCCTAAATACTTAGTACTTTGTGCAATGTTAGCACAGATATGAGAAGAAACAGTCCTCAGCCAGGCTGTGTCTGTGGGCTCTGGCCTCCTATTGTCACCTGAATCACTCTCAGGTGTCTCTGCTTCTCTGTATACTCTGTTCCCTTTGTGCACATAATTCACTCTCTAGAGTCTAGTAAGCATATTTTCCAAGTGCACAGGAAGGAATCAGCAAATGCTTGCTGTCATTAGCAGGTAGGAATCTTTATTAAAAATTTAAAAATATCAAATGTATTGGAGAACCAATGACCTAGAGACAAAATGTAAGGATATTTTTAGATAGAAATATTTATTAGACCCCGTATGATAGCTGCTTAGTTTCTTTTTAAATTAGTGTATGCCTGTGATACATAATAATTGCATTCATCTTGGGGAACTGGGGTGTGCAGGTAGCACATCATCAATTTTACCTTCTCCTTTCCAAGTGCTCCTTAATGTTTAAATTTTATCTCTTTCTCTGAGATAAAAAGTGTTTTTTAGAGGTATGGAATTTAGAGAATGAGAGATCCCTTTTCGTTCAGTGAAATTAAGTATATATATATATGTGTGTGTGTAGTGTGGAACATATGTTTATTATATTGGAATATATATTATGGTTCTGTTTAATATACATATCATATATTTATATTGGAATATAAATTATACATATAAATTTCTGTTTACATAAATGATTTATTCATGTGCTGTTCTGTTCTTTATTTAATTTCACTGAAATGACTTCTTATAAAAAGAAAGACAAATGAGAGAGAATCCTGGTGTATTTCAGGTTACAAGGTTACATGCTGCAGCAGCCCGCGGATGGAGTTTTCTTGATGGCAGAGGCTATTTCAGCACGACAAATGTCAGTTGCACCGCTTCTTAGGACAACTCCTAATCTTCTCATTAGGGACTTCAGAAGCTCCAGCTTAATATTTAAAGTATTAACAGCAGATTTTCTTGGTAGTCTGTCTGGCCAAGGGTTTGTGAATTGTGTCTAATAACTAGATTCTTCCTATGCTGTGAACAGTTCTTTCTTTGGCTTTAGATCTAACAGGCAAATTCCTGTCTTGATTTCCACTTAGGATACTTGCCTTCATTTCCAGTTCTAGAGCCTATGGGGTCTGCAAAGCAAGCTGATCTTCAAATTCCTCGTGTTCTTTCCTGCACCTCTACCCATGGCAGGGTCTTCAACCTTTTTGAAGATTTCCCTGTCTGCCTGGATCTTTCAGCATCACCTGTTGTCACATCCTTGGGCCTCATTTTGTTCACATTTTTGGACTTTAGTACTTGAAATATTTTTGTGCCTCAAATTTAATTTAATTTAATTTTAAAAGATCCTATGGACCTTTTCAAAGAATCAATTTTTGGCTTTGTTGATTGATTTTCTTTACTTTTTTTACTCTTCATTTTATTTACTTCTGCTGTTTTTTTGTTTAACTTCTGCTTTTATCTCTGTTATTTCCTTTGCTCTAATCAGTTCACATTTAGTTTGTTTTCCTTTTTCCAGTTACTCTAAGTAGAAAATTTGGTTATTGTAGGAGAGTCTTCTTTAAAAAAAAATACAGGGTTTTTGACTATAAATATTCCTCTAAGTGCTGCTTTGCCTTCATCCTCTAAGTTACACCTTTATATTTAATTCTTCTGAGTCTTTTAATTTCTCTTGTGATCTTGTCTTTGACATATGAGTGCCTTTCTATGTATTTTTGTATTTCCTATATCTGTTATTGACTTCTAATCTATATAATCAGGACATACTTTGTATGATTTCAAACTTTTTAAGTCACTGAGATGTGCTTTATTGCCTTGTCCATGGAATTGCTAGAAAGGAGAGCAAACAATCCTTCCATAAAGACACTCTTGAGCTTTGAGCGCTGGGTAGGTGTGGCCACTTTGGCTGTCTTGGCTTGCCCTCCCCAGGAAGCCCATATGCTACCTGATAAGCTATTGTGGGGATAGAGTCCGGCATTCTCAGTCTTCCGGGTCTAGGCCAGAGATTTCATTAATTATATACTCTACATCATTTGGCCCTGTCTGCCTGGAAGTTCTGAAATATTCTAGGGTGCAGCCTGTCCCTCTTGGGGTAAAATCTGAGACCTAGACTAGTAGCTCAAAGGGGACAGTACTTTCAGTTTGAGGTGACCACTTTAGGAAGTAGACTTCAGTCTCACTAAAACGTGAGAAAGTCTTGGCTGAAATGACTGAAATTCACAGTGTTTTATTTTACCAAGACTTAGCCAGTTTTCAAATACATGTTTCTTTATTTTGAAATACTTTGCATTGATATAAAAATAGCCACCAATTTAAATGGTTGTTTCTCTGGGGAAAGGTTTGACTCTTCAGATTGCCTTTCCAGAAATTCTGCCCCCATTCTGCCTCAGCCTGATTTTTTCTTTAACTTGAAGTTACTGATTGCTGCTTGCCTATTCTGCTTTTCCTTAGACTGTCAGACAGTGGAGCGTGCACTACAAGAACAAGAATGCCTCATTTCCAGTATGAAGCATGAGGCTCATCCACCCAAGCTCTGGGAAAAATGTGAGTAGGAAGTGTGCTCCAGAATCCAGAGAACTTGGGCCAGCAGAATCTGTGGGATTAAGATGATGTTACACCCTTTTCTCAAGGCAAGAGTTTAATAGACTTTCTCTAGGCCTTTGTCTATATACTATCTACATTACTTTGAATGTAGTCAGGAAAGAAAGGGGGAATTAAGGGTTCTACATATAAGGAGGAGACTCAGTAATATTTTGGAGGAAGAGTTTTAACAAAGAGAGAAATCCATTGAGAAATAGGTTCAATCCACTGGCCCAAGACCATCACAGGAGGCCTGTCTCCTCTCTAGAGAAAAATAAATGTATGATACACTATTCTTCCTGATCCTTCCATCATCCACAGTAACTAAAGCACAAGACTTATAGAAATGGAGGGAAGTCAATGGATTATGGGAAGATTTAGGAATGGGAGCCTGCAGAACTGTGCAATGCAGTCACAAAGGAGGAAGAGAATGGAAAGGGCACGGCTCCTAGATTTTTAGAATTGGGTAACAGTAGATAAAATCTTGAATGGAGAGAATGCTGGGACAGACAAAGTCTAGCTTAGATGTTTGACCATTAATGGCTAAAGGTTGTGATGAAGAGGACGATTCTACAAAGAAATTGACAGAGGTGAGAGTGAAAGAAGGAACAAAGGAACTCTGTGGAAAGGTAGTGTTTTCTAAAAAAAATGCTTGAAATTATGACTTGCTGTTGAGACGTTATGATAGAAGAGTGTCAAAGAGGACCATGTGATCTTGTGACATGGACATCACAAAGTTGTCATTGGTAATTCCTGTAGGAATTGTTTCTGTGAGGGTCTAGGTGATGTTGTGTTAGATATTGGAAAAGTAGATTACTTAGTGGAAAAACACATGGTGTATGCAAAACAGGAATGATGGAAACTCCTTTTCCCTTTAGTGCAGAGACTTTCAGAGAGCAAGAAGTCACCAAAGGAGCAAGTTGATGATTCTAACCACGGAGAGGAAGTTAATTACAAATAAGGAGAAGGGCATCAAAGACTACTTTGGAGGGTTGAGAACATAGTTAAACATATTGGAACTAGTCAGGGCACCTGCCCTTGGCCTCTGATACGTGTGTAACTGTATAAACCAGGCATTTAGCTTTTCCTTCATCTCAGCTTTCTCACTGGTCAAATGTAATTATTTATCTTGCACTGAGTGGATCCCACAATGCGTACAAAAGGATCTCACCAATAAAAATCATGTATTTCAAACAACAGATGCATAGTAAGTGCTAATAAATGTTTCTTTTCTTCCTTTCTTCTTTCACATTTGCCTACCATATTTACCTTCAAGTATACACGAAGACCTTTCTGATTTTATTTTTGTGTGTGTGTGCATAACCTATCATGCAGGAACACTGAGTGTTCAATCAAAGTGGTGAAGATCGTAGAGAATTACTGTGCATCTATGTAAACAAAGAGAAAATTTGAAAGGTTCATGCTGGCTGTGCCATAATCAGAGTCACATTTAGATAGGATAAGTCTATCTCCATCATGGAAAAATGAAGCTGTGGTGCACGAGAGAATGTGTAGGAGCTTATGTAGAATTCCTACAGGTTATAGAGGGTAATAGCCTGGGGGTGACAGTAGTCATTATGGAGAAAGAAATGAGCAGATGAAAGAAGGTTCCAGAGGAAGAGTGACATAAGGTTTGACCAAAATTAGTAGCAAGTGGGAAGAACAAGGCAAAGATAACACTGAAATTTTTAACTTGAGCACCCAGTGGACTGGCTAATGTCATTACTCAAGACTTAATCATGGTGGTTGATTACATGGCTACTTTCCCTGGGAAGCCATGTGTTGATCAGCACAAAGAATCAGCTACATACTAGTTAAGCCTTTAGAAGGTTTCTTAATCTGGGTGTAGAATGAAGTGAACTTTTAGTAATCCATACTGGAGAATATAAAATACAAGAAAATGCTTGTAAAAATTTTTAGACAGTCATGTATTAAGGAATTCTGGCACTAATTATTACCATGTTCAATTTCACAGCAAATATTCCTATGAATTTTGCCAATCAAACAAAAGCTCCATGGTTTTGACATGTGTCTCTTAATAGAGAAAGCAACCACAAGAAGAACACAGCCTGCCCTGTTTTCTGTCCAGACATTATAAACTCAGCTCTGGCTACTGGGGGCAAATAGTCAGAACAACACCTTCTATCAGGTGGATTTTCTTCTGTCCTTGTTTTGACTGTCACCCTCTAGGCTTACAAAGAAGGATACATTTCTCTTGGCTGGATGGACCTAGGAGGTTTGAAGAGCAAGTCCTTTAAGGGTTTGATGATGAGATTGAACTATATTATCAATGTACTGAGCACCACATAGGCCTAAAGCAAAAGCAAAGTAAACAGTCTCTCCCCCTTGACCCAAGCCAGAGACTGCCAGATGCCTGCACAGCAGGTTCTGTGGGTGGAATATTTGAAGTTTCCAGAAGGTCAAAACTGTGACCTCTCCTGGAAACACACAAGCACACACTAAACACAGGTATGCACACACAGAGACACACACATGTTCACACTCTTTCAAACTTGGTATTATAATGTCCTAGCATCTGTGGTGTTCCTGCCTTAACTGGACTTCCGCACACTTAAAATGAGTTAGGAAGATATAGGTGACTTGAAAAGACAGAATCTCTCTGCTACAGAAGAAGAGTAATTTCTACAACAATACTGATACAGACAACAGTGAGGTTCATTTTCTTACGGCTGACAGGCAGTGGGACAGCCTGATTGGAAGGGAAATCAGAGACTAAACACTTAACTTTACAGAAGTAAAGTAGCTGAAGGTGTAAATGACTTACCAAATAGCAGCCAGGCCACTGCTCTGAGGCAGGACATGGGTAGAGAACAGCCTGCCTGCTTCTCTGTTCTTATAACTGTTATCTTCACAGTTTTTCATCAGTGATGCTCTGAAAGATAGCACTACATTCCCAGAGAAGAATTATGCAGTGGTTATGCCTTTTGTTTTCTCAACAAATATTTTATGTTGGGTGAAGCTTCATTTTAAATTGAATTCAGTTTTGGAGTCACCCATGATGCTTAGATCCACGTTTCATAAGCACACCATAAAGTGGAGGAAAAGCAAGCTGAGATTTTGAAAAATTAAACTTTACTTATAGATTTCAATTGCTTTACTGCTTTCATTTCTAGAATATCTGAGCTTTAGTGTATGTTCCGAGCAGGGTTTCTATAACTTAGAATAATTGTATGCTATTTCTAACAAAACAAAAATGTTTTTTATGATCCTGGGGCTTGATATTAGGACCTTCTCAGTAAGCTGCATCCTACTCTCACCCTCCCATAGACTTTTAGAATTCGGATATAGAGTCTTCCTAAGTCACTAAACTGGCCAGGATGAGCTTGAACTGAGATCCTCCTGCTGCAGCCGTCTAGAGTGCTGAGATTATCGCCATGTGCCACTATGCCTGGGGCTTCAAACAATATTTACGTATATTTTAGCAAAGTGTATTTTCTACATGAAAACAAAGTGTATATACATGTGGTAATAGAAAGGGCATGGATTTTGTTTTGTTTTGGGAATTGGATTCAGGACCTTCTACTCTGCAGGCAGGGAGGCAGACACTGCCGCTGAGCTATTTCCCCAGCCTAAGGGCATGGATTTCAACCTAAAGGTAACCCTGGTTTCAAATCCTTTATGCCTCTACTTCCTGAATGTAAGAAACTTAGCAAATCAATTAGTGTCTCTGTTTACTCAGCAGCATTTGTGAAGTGTGGTTTCCATACCTTTGTTGTAAAGATGAAGCCTGGTAACACACGTAAGGGTGTTGCACACTGTAGGCATTTGGTGAGAGGAGTAAACACATAATTCAAACAGTTCATTACAGTTTTCTTCCTTTGATATTCTGCCACAATGCCACGAGCTGCATTTGGCCTGTATATCTTAGCTAAGTCATGCTATTATAAAAAATGAACAATGACTGAGCTTTGAAAAAATTGCCTAATGTTCTTAAAGTAAAATTAAATGAGATACTGATGACCATCCTTTCCGCATTTACAAAGTGAGTAGATTATTTTCCAACATTATCCCAGTCTTGAGAGAAAGTAGGTGCAGTGGAAGTTCAAAAGGGGATGGCCCAGCCTCTCTTCAGTTTGATTAGACACTATGATCCTTAAACTTTATGGTTTCAAAGTAGGGGCACTCAGTTCTGATGACAGGGCTCTGTTCTATGCTGTGTCCTGACCAGATGAGGATTGTGACCACATTGAAGGGCTTATGACACCTGCATTGCCTCACAGTGACCAATGTAAGCCGTGGAGCCAATGGACAGGACAGTATGCAAATTTTATTTAAAAATCAGTGAGCCGATCTGGCATCTAAGAGACATACTTTCCATAAGTATAAGTCTAATTAAACAAAATACATGTCTTTGAACCTAATCAGATTGCTTTGAGGTTAAGCAGCTTAAGAAAAAAAATGACATGATAGCATTTTCAGAGTTTCAAAATTGCTCTCTTTTGTTAATTTATCTGGATGTTCACTTTTACCTTCAATGACTTTCACTCTTTCAACACACAGAGGGTACCTTGACAATCAATTTCAAAATAATCCTTGCAGTTGTTGTATGAATGCCTTCGTGTTCCTCACTGGGACCGCTGCTGTCACAGATAAGTGTTCCTCTGTTTCTGTTCTTCTTCTCCGCCCCACCTCAGGGATGAGTGATTGTTTCCTTCCACAAATTAAAATGAATCTTGATGTCAGGGCCTAAGTTTTAGCCTCAGATTCATTTATTTAGTTCTTTTCTTCTCTCTGTCTAAGATGACCCGCCTCATTGCTATTTGCATTTTTTTCAACCTTTCTTTGATTATGGATTCATGTCATTTAGGATCTGGTTTTGGGTCCCACTTATCCCTGCCTAAGAGGTAGGTATGTCTCCGTAGAGTGTAGAGGAAGGAACAGAAGGGCCTATTTGGGAAATATTTTAATCTTAGTCCAAAGCACCAGGAACCTTCTGAATGAATCTATTCCCACAAGCATCATAACCTTCCTGTAAGAGTTGAAACCAAGTATCCATGGTATGGTATTTACATACCTAGATAGACCAAGACCATTTGAGAAGGAAACAGTTCCCACACTGGCATCTCTAAAGGACTAGATGGCTTGTGTCATGCTCAATGAAACCCTGGCCTGATCCAAGTTTCCACAGACTGAATTCTGAGTCATGGTGATCAGCAAACATATAATGCCCAAGACCTAGGATTTTCTACATATTTTTTTCATACTATATGCTGTCTCTAAAGAACACATACTTCGGTTGAGTTTGTGAACCAAACTCAATAAATGTCTTTAGAGTTTTACAGTACTTAAGAGGAGGGTACACTCCTGGACTTTTCTCTGCCTCTTTGTTGGATCCCATGTCATACTAAACAACAGAAATCAATCTTCAGAATCACTCTATATTTATATACATATTTCCAAATATTAGAAAGTGGGAATCAGATGAGTAAAATATCTGAAAATGAGTAACTTCTTAGAAACTTACTTACATGTTTACTGTTTAAAAATTCTGGATATCAGGAATTATATCTCTAGCCTATCTCTAGCCTATGCTGGCAAAGATTTGTTTGTACCTAGGGTAAAAAATAAGAACCCTAAGCAGATCAATGGACACTGTGTTCCTCTTTTTCTTTTTCCTTATTTAAATTGTAAACAGCCAGTCTTAGGAGAAACTGGAGAAGCAATGAATAGTCTAAAGCGAATAATTATCTTTTCTCTATGTTTACCATAAGGATCAGGGAACACTTTTTTCTCCTTTTCATTAAAAAAAAGATCCCACTTCGTTCCCCAGAAAATTTTTATGGTAAAAAATAATCCCCAGTCCCACTACCATCGGTAATAAGGACAGAAAGCCTTGGGTATCAGCTTTGCCTGCTGACGCCTTCCTGAGCAAAGAATGTTAACTGCATTGTGCTGTAATGAGCCATGCCCAAACTACTGTTTTCTGGTCCACTGTTTATTTGATTTCTTTATTGTAATGAAACTCAGATGGTTGGTGTTTACACTAGCGGTGTGCTGGGAGATCATGCTGGGAACCATTCTAATTAGCTGCAAGCGGGTCTCAGAATTAGGATGGAGGAAAGAACAAATTTTTAGTAACGACTTTAAATTGAAGCCCTCATTTATTTTCATTACGGTCAGACCAGAAGCAAGCTAATGTTTCCCAGGTCTTTGTACAGAGGGGTTTGTGCTTCAGCTTGGTGGAGTAGGAGTCAACTCTTTCAGATGCTGCTTTGGCATACATTGTTCCAGGAAAGGGGTTTTTCAGGTAAGGTTGGAGTAAGACCATCAGCTTGGAGCTGTCAGAGCGGAGGATGAAGTGGACTAGCGTAATGAGGGTGCTCTGCTCAACTCTGATGCTGCTTCACACGAAGAACCATATTGTCTGTGCTCAGATTCAAAAACACATTTTTCTGCCTGAACATAGTCTCAGAAATGAAATGCTTTGGGGTTTATAGCAAAGAAACCGCTGAATTTTACTTTACCAACGAGCACATAATGAACAGCACAGTCTAACCAAGTAAAATGGAGTCCTTTAACAAATGAGTGTTTACGTATCTTTTGGGTTTGTGGTATTCTTTCTTTGGAAGCAACTAATTGGCCAATCATGAGAGATTTTGAACTATCTAGTCATCCTTGATGCGAAGGGTATCTCTAACACACTCTCTGTAGCACAGACATCATTTTAATGGTTACAACATGTGAGCAGATGCTTTCCAAGGCTTATGTTGGGATGTAATTCTAGTACAGGAATTGGTAAAACATGATTTATTAAAGCCACAATAATCTTACTAGGGTGATTCAAAGTTACTCTTTACAGAGGCATTTACATACATGTACTCATTTCCTTATCGATCAACTTTGGGGGAGTCTTTCATGAGACTTTAAAAGGTAGAAGTTAAAATATTGGATGCTAGTGATATGAAAATTCAAGCAGATAATGTGGAAAATCATGTGGTACTTGTAATCTTATCCTGGAAGATGTTTTTGTTTTGTTTTTGTCCTTTAAACTCTGATGGTACTAATAATCTGACTTTCCTTCCTGAATGAAAAAAAAAATGTTGGCATATCACACATGTGATAAAATACTTCTATGCAAAATATAGAAAGAATTTTACAGTGTACTAATGAAAAGACACAGTCCAGTTAAAAATGGGCAAAGAGTTTGAATATTTCTGTAAAGAAAATATACAAATTGTCAGTCAGCAGTGAAAAGATGTTTAGTATCTTTAGTCATCAAGACAGTACAACCCAAACCACAATGAGATGCTCCCTAGGATTGCCTTAATCAAAGACAGATGATGGGAGCTCTGGGTGAAGAAACAGAGGCATTGGAACTCTCAGATTGTGCTGATGGAAATACAGTGGTGCAGCCATTTTGGATAACGGCAGCTTCTCCAAATGGTAAATATAGAATTTAACGTCTGACTCAGCAAGTCCATTCTGAGGTGTATAGCCAAGGGGAGGGACAACAGGCCCACACAAAAGCTTAACTTCTACATGAAATTTAACGACATCAAAGAGCACACATATCTACCATCTGATGAGTGGATAAATAAAACTTCCCAGATTCGTCCAATGAAATATTAAGCAGCAATGAAAGGAATGAAGCTCCAATACAGGGTGTAACATAGTCACATTAAAATACTCTATTAAGTGAAAGAAGCCAGTCAAAACCCATGGGATTTGATTCCATTTTCCTGAAATGTCCAAAATTGCCAAATCTATACAGACAGAAGGATCAGTGGCTGCTAAAATGCTAGGCTAGTGGATGGAGAGTTTCGAGTGATAGCTCAAATCTAAGATCTCTTTTTGCAGTGATAAACATGAACGGAAATTGTACTGATGGTTGGACATGTGTCTTAATATACTAAAAGCCACTGAATTGTACAGTTTAGGTAAAAGGTATGGTATGTGAATTTTATCTCAAGAGATTCCTAACACAATATTTTGACTTCACTTGTCTTGAAAGAAAATTGTTTCTTCATTCTGTAGAAGAGAACGGGCCCATGGAAAAGTTGTCTTGCCACAAGCAGGAAGTGCTCTCTGCAGTTCCAGGAGAAGCAAGTATCTTCCTTGTCCTCCAGGTTTTCCAGACCTTGCTCCTTGGTGCCAAGCATGACTGTCTTTTGACTGTCTGTGCATATTGCAGACAGCACCACCACTTTTTGTTACGCAACGCCTTCCTTGGCGAAGCTCCGAGGGATCCTCTTTCCCTGGTGCTTCCACATCATTTGTTTGTACCTGCGATCTCCTGAATTTTTACCAGGAAGGCGCTTCAGATATTATGCAATCCAAATTCCCCATCTGATTGATGAGACACCCAGCACATGGGAAGGAAGATGCTTCTCTTCAAAGTCGCGCAAGTATTTAAGACAAAATCAAGTTTTCATTTCTCTATAGACCCTTGAGGCTGAGAAGAGAAGCATGTTAACCTCCAAAAGCTGAATTAAGAAACTCTGTTTCCTACTCAGTCTGTTATCAGAAAGTCATCTTTTTGCCTTAATACACCTGCGGTTTCTAGCCTAATGGAGGGAGTACAGGCATCGATCTGGGAGGAAGGCCTTCATGGGAACCAAGAATGATGTTGAAGGAATCAAGATAATTGAAGGTCACATGCCAGGTTTGGATTTCAACTCTGCACACTGATATACCATCTCTATCCTATTGTGAACGAAGGCATGGTCACGGGCCTCAGGGCTGTGCTTCTGGGTGGCAGTGAGGATAAGGGCGATAGTTTTCTATCTGAGACAGTGACAGTGATCTCTGTGATTGTTCTATCTTATGCAGAGTCAGAAATAAAGTTCATGGAGGATGGGGTTTATAAAAAAGAATTTTGAAACAGAACGCAGCAAAATGTGATTATAGATGCAAAAAACACATATGCTGGTGCAAATTCATTTGTAATAGGATCAGCTATATAGACTTTGAGCTGACAGAACAAATATGAGGAGATCTAGGTCTCAGGAATGAAATAATGAACTTGATGTTATCTGTGTCTTCAGGAATGAGAATCAGTATGAACTAAGTAAGACCATGGAGGCTGATGCAGGAGGATTAACTAGTTTGGGCCTGGCCTGGAAAATATAAGGACTTAGTGCAACCCATTCTCTGAATAATCAATCAATCAGTCAATCAATAAGGTGGAGCTGTAGCTCAGGGTGAAGGTCCTGGGTTCCATCTCCATTACTGCAGAAAAATCTCCTTGTCTCATAGCACTTGACGAAGCCCAAAGAAAAAAGTAGCAAACATACCAACAAAAGTAATAATCAGGAAATTATAATACAAAGTTTTGTGAATTCTAATATAACTGCCTTTCATTACCTTGTTTAAAAATTATTTTTTCAGTTCCCACTGTGCTCTTCATGCTGGATTAAATGCAAGGACAACACAACATGTGTGGTAGTCCTTCTCTCAGAAAAGGAGATGCTTTCTCTTCTCTCTTCTGTGGTCTGATTCCACCATGAGCCACTTGTCAGGCCAGTTACTTCTCTTGGTATGGGAACACAGAGCAGGTCAACTCTGTTTCTCCAATGTTCCTTATAAGAACCCTGAAAAAATCTAATACTTTAATCTCTTTGGCACTGGACTCATTGCTTCTATTTTCTATGTCCGATAAATTCAGAAGACTCTTTGAGTTACTCACACCTCCCATATATAATGCATGGCACAGGAAACACTTTGGCTAATGTCCACCATGAATATTAGAAGCAGGCATGTGTCTTGGACGAAGCCTTGGGGAAGCCAGTGTGGTCATCCTGGACCTATCTGTTATAGGGACTGATGTCTTTATCCTAGTTGGCAGTATCAGCACTAATTCTGGAATGACATGACCATATCTGAGCTACAAAAACTAAGTTCTATGTGGAATACAGAGCATTTGTGCTTAGCCTTTTGTGCTTTTAATTTCGTCTTAAGAGATTAAGTGTCCTTAATTGTAGTCTTTGGCATTTTTAAAGATTCATATTATATCTAAGAAAACATTGCTGAGCTGCAGCTATTGATCTCATTGACTCCTCTGCAGATTCTTGAAGTCAGCAGGCTGTAACCTTCTTACATCTTCTATGTGCTCTGTGGCCTTCAGATCCCTATGCAAGGTTCCTCGTGAATCTCTTCCGGTTCTCAGATGCATTTCTAGATTGTACCTCATAAGGGTGTTTGAAGAATAAGGACTCAGTGCCTATTATTCTATAGGTGCGTCAACCTCATCTTCTAGCTTGAGTTGCAGAAATACCTCATTATGATCAGCTTATAGAAAGAAAATTTAGAAAATTCATGGAACCACAGATTTCTCTTCAGGGTATCTGGTTTCTTTGTAGACTTTGGAAGGAACTGAATCAATTAAAAATAGATGTAGGCCATGTAATAAGAAAAGCATTGGTAGGAAAAGGATTTTTTTTTTTTAAGTAAAGGGGAATAGCACTGATGGTTTGAGATGAGTGAATTTTAGACTGGATTCTGGGAAACAGACTAAGGAGATATCCAAGCAACAACAATATTCTTGTACTTGATTTAAAAAAAAAATACCATCAGGATACAACAACATTTCAGTTGTACTATTTTGGAATAATTGTGATCCAATGATAGCAACAAATGGTAGATGGCAACACTGAGAGAACAAAAACCCACTTAAATAAAAATCATATTTAGAAATGATGGAAACTTGTTTTTAATGCTGAACCTAGGGATTTGATGAAAGAAATGCTTTTAAAACCATTCCTTAAAGACTGAGAGAACACATCCAGGCTATAAATGGGAGGTCCAGGATGAATTCCTGAAAGTACCATTGGGTGGGCATAAAGATCAAATTATTATTAAACTGGGTCAGAAACATGATCCTCACTTGCTTGGGAAGAACATTCTTAGGACTGATCATCTAAAAATTTAAGCCACAAGTTCACAGTTTCCCTTTGAGCAACGTTACACACACAGACACTGTTTTACTAGGACATCTTTTAAAAAGCATACATTTCAAAATAAAATAAAAATTGGATACTTCCACTAAAACACTCCAAGAATGGAAACTTTGGCACTGCTGGTCCCAAAGCTGTGGAAGTTTCTCTGAATGAGGCAGTTCTCTCCTTGTTTAGGTCACCACTTGGCTCTTGCAGGCACATGAGGCTATGACATCTGTTTACAAAGACAGTATAGCATATTAGAGAGAGTTGGTTGGTAAATAATAATACGCCACATCTAGGTTAGATAATAGACTGAAGGGGGATGGGCTGGGGTTAAGTTACCTTTCTCAGCCAAGTACAAATGCAAGTGAGGGGTAAGTAAACAAGAGATGACCTTGAAGATCCAGCAGTCATTAGGTTCATAGCTTATCACCATACAGAATCCAGAGATGTATGTTTAGGAAAATTAAATTTCAGGAGTGAAAAGTAAAGAGAAACAAAAGAGAAGGAAAGAAGGTCCTGAGATGCAAGAAACACTGTGAAAGTGACAGATGATTTTAAAAAGAACAAAATTACAGTCGTGGTCATAATTTTTAATGTCAATTGGACTTTCTTGAAAGAAGTACGTGGAGAGAGCAAGAAGAGATTCCCAAAGATCTAGGCTTTGAAAAGCATCCACACGATATCATTTCAGGCCTGTGTAGAGGATGATTTTCTCTCTGCAGCAATGGTAGGGATGTTTGAGTATTCTTCCACAAAAGGTAAGGTACATGACCAGGAGAAGTTCAGAGCAGTAGGTCGGGGTTACTACGACATGGATCTAGGCAAAGTCTTAAGGTTTCTCTGAGACATGAAGAGAAAATAGTGTATCTGGAAGGACGAAAAGATAAAGCACATTTGTCATCTTGATTTAGACAGTTGTAGGAGGAGGGGGCTGACTCTGTAAATAACACTCACAGCTCCGCTTCAGGGTGCCAGAAATCAATGGCTCAGAAGAGATACATAAAATGACCAGATTTTAAAATAAACTATGGACAATGAATCATAGAAGTGAGGGTCTGGTAAGCCCTTGTGCAAAAGGATACACAATGGAGATATCTAAATAAGTAGGCTGCAAGGAAAAAACAGTGAAATACTATACCCAATACTTATCTTAGTGGGAGATCTCTTCCAACGGAGGTGAACGGCGTAGGTCATAGAATCTGACCTGGCACAGAACAAGTGAGGCTGAAGTTAGTGTCTTTCTCTTTATTAAAAATGCTTAGCTTCTTTTCTTCTTTTTATCGAAAGAAATCCTTTGTGCTATTTGGCTGGAAGACAAAAAAGCTGGCTATGTACCTAGTTCCAGAATTATCTTATTTAGGCTAACAGCTCAGGAGTTGCCTGTTTTCCAGATTTTGTGTGCAAAGGTGAGTTCCTGGGAAAGTATCACATGATAAATCATTGGGGGGGGGGACATGATGCTAAGCATTGCAGTTGTTGCAAGACCCTGGCCAGGATGTGAGAAAACTCCTTCTGGAAGTGTGACAAGGAGAACATTGGATTTGCATTTTATTTGCAGTGTATAAATGGAAGAGTTCCCAGTAGGTTGGACTTTAATTCTTTTTGCTAGAATTACACAGTGCAGTGTTTCAGATAGTTTCCTGTCAGCCATCCTCATGCTTCTAACACTACTCTGTTTGGTGTACTTGTGGTTATTTTATGGTATTCCTCATACACCCTGCCCTGATATACCTTAGTACACAACTGTGTGAAGACAATTTGATCTGGACTACAATAGGAAGTAAGGTTTTTGTTGAGGGTATTTTGAATAATTGGGATCAATTTTGCTTCACTGTTACACATTTCATTTCATACCTCGGTGAAGTTTATGAGTCTGAGGACTGTGCTCAAGGGCAGTGATAGCATTGAGGAAGTTGCCTTGGGAGATGGGAATTCACCTTGGCAGACATAACTGTCATATCCTCTCCTAAGGGAATAGTCACAGCTCGGCGGAGGAAGTTCTGCTTGTGAACCCCAGTCAGTTAAGATAACACAGAATACTGGTATTTGGGGTGAGAGGGTTTTGCTCCTCTTGGCTGACAGAAGAAGGCACCGTCACTCTTCCAAGGAAGGACGTCTATGGAGGGGTCAGGAAAGCTTTATCCTTCCTTCTCGGTGTCTGGTTTAGGGACAGCTTCGCATTCATTAGTTCATGGTTATTTATTACAGATGTTTAAAAGTCCTGTTTCTGTGTGATGTGTGCTTATCCCATACTCCTGTTAGGACTGGTTTAAGTGAGATTGGATTACCAGATCTGTTGCTAAAACCTCCTCAGCTTCCCAAGAAGCCTGTGTGCTGTTGCCTGGCATGAAGGAAGGGTGACTTGGAGAGTGCTTAAATGAGGAAGCCTAAGCCTAAAAGAGTAGGAAAGACAGGCCCCAACTTTAGAGAGAACGAAGGAGGAGTGGAATTAATGAATATTCTAGCCACCATGAGCTAAGTACTTTGATCCTTCATGCCATTTCATCATGGAGTCAGCCTACTACAAACCATATCCTCCTAAAACGTGAGCCAAATCCAACCTCTCCTCCTTTTAAGTTGTGGGTGTCAGGTATAATGTCTTTCAATGGAAAAACCTTTCTAATTGTGTGTGTATGAAGTGGTATATGTATTAATTAGTTAAGTTTTCCACATGTATATAGCATAATATCATTGGTATCCCACTGACTATATTGTTTTCTATTAAAATTTCAAAATAAATAAATTTAAAAGGAAGGTCTTTCTATGAGTCACAAGGTGAATGAGAACTGATCAGATAGAAAAAGGTTTAAATGTATTGCTCAGGAATGTATTTTTTACCTCTGAGAAGAAAGAACAGTTTGCCACCCCATTCTGTGCTTTACTGGTTTTTCCTTATAATTCAAGAAAGAGAATACCTTCCTTCTGGTCTTATTTAGACAGTTGGCTGTCAGTAGTAGAGACTGACTTAAGTAAGGAGGAACCTCTGGGTTGTAGGCTTCTAGGACACTTGTGGAGACAGAAATTTAAAAATATTTTATAAAGTAGATAAAGGTACAAATTCAGCTGGAGATTCCACCTTATTCTAGAAAGAATGACAACCACCAGGAAATCAAATAATAACAAAACTGGTAGGTCTGTGGGGAAGAAGAAATCCTTCCACACTGCTACTAGGCAAGTAAACTAGAATAACCACTATGGAAATCAGTCCTGTGATTACTTTAAAAACCTAAAATAGAAATTAGATTGGAGGCAGCTTTTCTCTTTGTAGATTTCTACCCATAAGAGTAAAAGACATCATATTAGAGTAACGCATGCATACCTGTGTTTATAGCAAGCAACACAATTCATAGCAACTAAATCATGGAAGTGGCCTGGATGTCTCTCAATAGAGGAATGAAGAAAGAAAATTTAGCTACACAAGGTGGAGTACTATTCCACCAGAAAGAAGGATAAATCTGAGTCATTTTTAGGTAAGTGGTTGTCAAGTGAAATCCATAATGTCAAGTGAAATAAATGAGACACACAAGACTCAAATCATATGGTTTCTTTTACATGAGCAATCCAAAGGATAATCAAAAAACAAAATGAATGAGAGACAGTAGGAAATAAAAAGGTAGAACTTTAGGAAATGGAAAGGACACTAGCTGATGGGATGGGAAAGGGAATGGGTCAGTAAAACACACAAGGTGTATGAAATCTGTATACCAACTACCCTGGACAATTGTATCCAGGACAGGCTACCACCGGGTACTAGTAACATAAAAGAGGATATCGTTTACTGCTTGACGTTGGAAGAAATATGGAGAGGTAGAAACAGAGACAGTTTGAAACCTGTTATAAAGACATAATCTTTCTTGCCTCTCCATGGTCTGGCTTTTGTCTTGGCAAACTATAAGAAATTTATAGTTCCTACAATTTTATTCCTTCTTATTCATTCTGTTGCAGATGATTCATGAAGAAACGCAATTCAGTATAACTACATATAAAAAGATACAAATTTAGAGGCTTCTTTTGCTAGAGGGCCTCCCTGCTTTAGGTGCTCAAGTAGCTGTAGCATTCGGAAAGCAGGAAAAGTGGGTGAATTGGGTCAGCAGGGGCCCTAGGAAGGGCAGCTGTGGCTGGTGTTAAAGGAGGGCTTGCCTGAAGCCAGGTCATTCCAATGCAAACCAAAATATGTGCTGGACAGAGATAGAACTTCCCAAAAAATGCTTGTAGGACACTCTCACTCACAGAGTTTTAGAGGGATGGGTGAACATGACACGCATGGAAAAAGACAGGAGCCCAAGAGAATGAGGATTTCACAGTAAAATACTGTTTGTACCCTGGGTAAAAGGTACACACAGAGGGACTAATTTTCACTGTTATGTAGAAGAACTTCTAAAGTGAACTTGAAGTTCAGATTTTATATCCCAACAGCTGCCAACGAATGGCTTATGAAAGCAAAGAATTTTCTTTACGAAAGTGCATCTTTGGGGACAGGGAGGACTGGAGAAAGGGATGTGTGTGCAGTACAACACACCTTTACATTTGCCCAAGAATTTACCTGGGCACAAAAGTGGGAACAAGAAGAATTCGAAACAGAACAGGACAGAGGCCAAGGGAAAAGGTGACCAGAGAAAAAAACCCAAAGACCTCTGTCCCCCTCCTCATATCCTTCATGAAAATCTACTTGCCACAGGCAGTCCATGTTTTGAGGGGCAGGGTGTGTAAAAACAAAGGCTGAATTCCCTTTCTGGAGCAGAGGAAAGAAAAAGATCATTGAATGGGAAGATACACAAGAAATAAATGGAGATCAAAAGTTTAGCAAGAAAAAGAATTCGAAGTCAGATATGATTAGAAGAACTTGAGACTCTGGTATTTTGCAGAAATTATGGAGAAAGCTAGGCATGTCCCACAGGATTGTGGAATAAGGACTCAAGCCAATTTTATTTAAGTCTCAGAGGATCGAGCGTCCTTCTGCAACTTTGCGTTGCAGTTTTGTATAATACCTGATGTTCAAAGAGTTGTCCTTTCCTTTAATAAACTTTAGTTGACCCAGCATGGCCAATGTGATGCTGAGACCACCCTGGACACCACCTCCTGGTACGAATGTGGGACTAGGACAAGGGAGAGGCTACTGATTGTAAACCAAGGGTTCTCCAGTTGGAATCCAAGCTCGCTGGTATAGTCAGTCCCATTAGAAGAATCCCTGAGGAGCAGACAAAAGCACCAGAGGACCCAGTCACCTGTTGGTGGACTCCACATAAAGTGAAAAGGGAAAAACAGTGTTCTGGTAGTTAGCTGGAGTAGAGATTGGAAAAGCAAATATTGTCTTCTTCCTTGGAATGTGCAATTCTTGTGCCAGTTGATGAGGCTGAAGAAATTCTCTTATGCAAAACATTCCTAGGCTGGGATCTCAGGGGCAGTTTCCAGAGAGTGAAATTTATTATTTTGCAGGAACTCATGGCACCAGGGTAGATGTGTCCAGTAGAAAACACAATCAAAACACCATAGAGGTCTTCTAGGAGGTGCTACTAGGCAAGCACTAATTAAATAAACTACTTAGTGAAAGCATCAAAATTCATTTTATTCAGTTCATTTCACTTAGCAATAGAGAGAAAAAGGTAATGAAATAGAACTTGGCTTAGCTGATAAGTCTTTCTTTAAAAAATCTAAATTTATCTGTTTCTACTTCTTTCTCTTCAGAGTATATGTTAGCATAGATCTTATCTTTTTATCTCATGCTGGGACATGTTGTGTATTAGTAAAATTAATGCATGTTAAAAAGGTGAAGATTCCTAAATATTGAGTGAACCAAGCATATATTGATGTACCTTTAAAATATGGCTCTGAGCAGGGCCAGGAAGATTTTAAAATTCAGCAGCAGTAGCTATTCAGAAGGTTGTTTTAGTACTGCTGCCAGTAAAAACTCAAAGTGGAAGGTCTAACGTATCACACACTGGATCTGAAAAACTATGTTTAGGGTAAAAGGGTAATCTCTCTCTCGTGCTCTCTCTCTCTCTCTCTCTCTCTCTCTCTGTCTCTCTGTCTCTCTCTCTCTCTGCTTTAGGGGACTTCCTTCTTTCAGAAGTAGCAATAATTGATGTTAACTCTTCTGAGCATACGAGATAAGGGTGGGCATCTATTTCTCCTTTTAAAACATGTGAAAAAAATAACTTAAAATGATTGATTCATGCCTAAGCTATTTTGCTACTTCTCCTCATAAACAAAGCATAACCTACTTGGGAAGGGGCGATCCAAAGCTTGAAATGGAGTGGCGAATTGTAAGAGAACTCGAGAGGAATTTAGAAGGTAAGATCTAAGAGGCAACGCCCAGAGATGGAGCTCAGAGACTTGCCGACTGCTGACATGAAATAGGATTTTGAGGGAGCTAAGAAGAGCAGTGGGCTCACGTCCCATGGCCCAGTCCCTCTGATTATTTCTTAGGTGGTTTCCTCCAAGGGGAACTCCCTGAATGATTGTCCAAGCAATGGCCCTAGAAGACACTGAAGAAGGAAAGTGATATTGACAGTAACTACCACAACCCAAGGACCTGGTATAGGTCACCGTTATGGTAAGAAACTTTCAAAAACTAGTATAGCTGAATTCTTACCACCCGGTAGAGCAGGAATCATTATTCTTGTTCTACAGCGAGATGGATCTAGAGCTAGATGAGCTAACTTTTTCCACTGTGCTCAGGATAATTGAAAGAAAATAAGGTTTGAATGAGGAAGACTCATCTTCATATTTTACCAGGTCTGGCATGGAGGAAAAAAGGAGCCATGCATGATAAATTTGTGGCTGGAAAATCTTGTTTGAATGTGAGCTTAAATCTGACTATTCCTACCTAGCACTGAAGGTGAAATCATCCTAAAGAACTCATGGGAGCCAGTAGGTTTTATGTGGTGCCTGCAAGGCATGTTGCAGCCACTCTCTGCTCCCTGTGGTCTTCATGCTAACCACAGGCCGACTCACGTTTTCTCAGCTAAGTACAAAGGAAAAAGTCAGACCCTGGAACCACCCCAGCATTTTCACAGCGACAAATCTGTAGTTGAAACATGATCTACTCACTTACGGTAAAGACTTCTTCCAATTAATTCAACTATCACAAACTCATGAGTACATTAAAGTATGTAGCATTAATACATGTATATTCCTTTATTATGCTTGGTGTATAGCAGCTCTCTATCTGTAGAAGATTTTTTTCATTTCATTTTGTCCCAGAACTTAAGGACATTTTCCAAAGGAGTTCATTGTCTATTAGGGCAAGATAAGAATCCATCTGCACCAAGGATTGATATTTGATGCCTGAACCTGTAAGATTCTTGACTATCTCCTTGGACGGTATTAGCACCTGGAAGAATCAGTTTTTGTAGTTTTACTGCATGAGTTAGATGGGCTGTTATTGTCTCTCTAAAACTAGCCTGCTCATGCCAGGATTTCGTACTTTGATGCTAAGCTGTGTTTGAGTTCATCTCAATCCTGAAACTCCGTCGTGCCCGCATTCATCTTTCTTGGCGGCTAGTATCTAGTCTGTCTTCAGCAGCATTCTCAGCAATTCTCTTCTCTTCTTCCAGGAGATCTTCATAAAACCAAGGACCCCATGGGGCTGGCTCCTTAATTCCCACACCAGCTTCACACTTCTCCATCTGCCCATCACTTATAGTTTGTTCACTAGGGCCTTCCCAACCATCCTGGTACTGTTTGCAAATTTAGGCAGACCTGTGGGGCTCACACAGTTTTCCAGATATCTTGTCAAACACACCAGATGGTTTTATTGGACATGGTTTTTGGGTTTGCAGTTCTGTTCTGTTCCTGGAGTTTTTTTCAGTTGCATTCATATAAAAATAGACTTGCACTGTGTGGAATTTTATGGAAATCATGTGAAATGGCTGTTAAATGCTGAATGTCAGGTCAGCATATCGTGATGCAACTCCTTACATGCCGTTATCAAAAGCTGATAACTGCCACTGAGTGTCAATACTTTAAAAATTAATATTTAAATACATCTTTAATGTATCATGTTTTTATATATTCAAATGGCATTTTTCAGACTTTAATGAAGCACACTTTCAAAAATGTAAGTTGAATGAAGTACATAAAAACAGTACAAGTCACTCACAGCACCCCCTTGTTCATTACTGTGCATTCTTTCTATACATCTGAATATTTATTTTTAAATCTTTTTAATTTTTTATATAGGGTTTCCCTGTGTAGTTCAGGCTGGCCTCGGAGTCACTGGATAGCCTAGGCTGGTCTCTAACTCCCAGTGATCCTCCTGCCTCAGCCTCCTGAGTGCTGGGATTACAGATGTGCACCACTACACCTAGATATTTTTGATTATTTTACAAGAAGGTTGTTAAATATGTGTTTTAACTTAGAACTTACTGTTTTCTCTTTTTTTGTATAATTTATATACAAGAAAATCAACATTTTAAAAATGTATACTTCGTAGAGTTATCCAAAACACACTTGTATAACCACTATTCCAAACGTGATAGAGATTTCTATCATCACAAATCGTTCCTCATCTCTTTCCCCATTCCTGACCATTACCAACTATGGACTTGTCTTCTCAGTTTTCATTTCATATTTTTCATTTCTTATGTGTAAAAATGTATCTGAGTATTTGTATGTTTTGATCTTATATCTTTGCATGTACATTTAAATTTTGTGAATTTTAGGGGCTTTCCTCTATATGGGCTTATGTTATCTGTGAGTAGAGATAGCATACGTCTTGCCAGTATGGGTCCTTTTTATTTATCTTCCTTGCCTAATTGCTGTGACTAGAACTTACAAGGCATTATTACACAGAAGCAGCAAAAGTCCTCATCTTTCAGCCACTCTTGATATTAGGAGGAAGCTTCCAGATGCTCACCACTGTGCATGGCATTTCCTCTGAGTTTTTCATAAATGTCCTTGCTATTTTGTGAAACATCCCTTCTTTCCATAATTTTCTGAGTGCTTTTGTCATGAAATGATCTTAAATTCCGTCAAATGCTCCGTTGGCAGCATCTGAGATAATTGGGTGGTATGTTTCATTTGTTCTGGTCATGGGCTATAACACACTGATTAATTGCTTATGATAGATGAGCCTTGCAATTTTAAAATGAATCCTACTTGAAAATGATGTATAATTTTTTAATATGATACTGAACTCGGCTTATTACCTTTCTTTTGTTTCCCATTAGGATTTCTACCTCTGTATTTTGTTATTGTTTAAATTTTTGGTTTCTTTACCTGACTTTGGAATTGGTATAATTTTGGCCACATAAATGGGTTTTTAAATATTCCTTTGTTTCCCCCTGTTTGAAACATGTGTAGAAAGATTAGTGTTGTTTCTTCTTAAAATATTAGGTATATTTTCCATAGCTCAGTGGCGCAGTATCTACCTGGCCAGTACAAGGTCCTGAATTCAATTCCTGGTACCAAAAACTGTTGGGTAGAATTCACTAATAAAGCTATTTTTCTGTTACTTGGAAGATTTGAGTTCTTATTTAATCTCTTTCCTTGTTACAAATCTGTTCAGATTATCACATTTTGTTCACTAAGTTGTGGCAACTTGTGCGTTTTTAGAAATTTCTCAATTTCATGTAGATTATCAATTTTTTAGCATTCATAGTCTATAGTCTCTTTTTTGTTTATGTTCATAACAGCATTTAAACTTTCATTTCTCATTTTGATTATTTACATCATCTCTTTTTGATTCTTAGTTTGATATAGGCCTGTAAGTTTATTGATATATTTGGAGAACCAATATTTTTATTGTGTCTATTGTGTTTCTATTTTCTATTTAATTAATCTCTTTTCCAGCTGAGCATGGTGGCACAAGCCTATAATCCCAGCACTCAGGAGGCTGAGACAGGAGGATCACTGTGAGTTTGAGGCCAGCCTAGACTACAAAGTGAGTTCGAGGCAAGTCTGAACTCTATATTGAGACACTGTCTCAAAAAGACAAAAAAAGAAAAATGTCTATTCCAATTAATATTATTTCCTACTTTTCCTATCTTTTGGGCTTAATTTGTTCTTTTTATGTTCATGTTTAGTTTGGTCTCTTGTGATGTAAAGTGAAATGGTTTTTCTTTATAATATGAAACTCATAGAGTGTCAGAAGTTCCAGAGGGCACAAGAGCACATCTGGGTCTCCAGGTGAAACAAACCTCAATACAGAAGAGAAGAGTTGAGAAAGCCGAGGAGGCGGAGAAGCGCCAGGGAGCGCCAGGATCTCCTGCTGGCATGGATCTCAGAACAGGTGAGCCGAGTGAACACCGCAGCAGGATTTCTGAGTTGGGAAGAAGCTCGACCCAGGGAGATACATCTGAGCAGCATTCTTGCCTGCACGATCCCAGAGTGAGTTGATTGTGAGCCCTGATCGGTTTTTCTGAGTCGGGAAGAAGCTCCGCCCAGCGAGGGACATCCAAGCAGCTTTACTGACTGCCCGGTCCCCAGGACGGAAGAGCTGGCTGGGCGCCCTGATGGGATTTTTGAGTGGGGGAGGAGCTCCACCCAGGGAGGAACACCTGAGCAGCCCCCTGCCTGCAATGTCCCTGGGGCAGCGAGCTGTTTATGTGCCCCAGCCAGGTCTTGGGGTAGGGAGTAGAAGCGGAAATCTCAGCAGACAGCTTAAGGGACATTCTCCCAAAGAGAAGGAATCATTGGAGCAGCCTCTGCAGCAGACCTTTGCCTGCTGAACTGCCTGGGGAATTTATAGCTCCACATTTTGAATCTGATACCCCAAAATGGGAAAACAGAGGAGCAAAACGCAGTCTCAAAACTCAACGCCACCCAGAACAAGTTCTGAACATGAGGATACAGGGGAACCAGGAAGCCACATACCTGCAAGTTATGAAACGATTGCATCCAAAATGAAACAACTCCAACAGGCCATAAAAGAGCTTAAAGCAGAAATAAGCCACATACCTGCAATGATCTCTCAGACAAAAAACGAACTGAAAACAATAATGGAAGAAATGTTCCGTACACATAGAGAAGAAATAGATAAAAGACTAGAAGAAAATAGGAAACAACTGGAAACGTTACAAGAGCAATTTAGGAATGAATTACCAAGAATGAAACAGGTCCAAAGAGAATGCCAGGTTTTGAAAACTTACACTGAAAGCTTGCAAAACCACTTAAATGAAACCGAAGATAGAATTTCAGAACTTGAAGACAGCATGGCAGCTTATGAGTGTGAAAGGAAGGATCTCATAATATCATCAAAGACACAAGAAAAGTCAATCCAACAGCTCCAAGATGAGGCAAAACGTAATAATATTCAAGTAATAGGAGTGAGTGAAACAGCAGGATACCACACAAACGATATAAAAAGAATATTTGCTGAAATAATAGCAGAAAATTTCCCAAACAAGGTAAAAGATACTGAAGGTCAGTTAATCAAGGCATATAGAAACCCAACAATCCATAACCCAAAGAAAAACACACACAGGCATATAATAGTCAAGATCCCATACATCCAGCAAAAGACCACAATATTAAAAGCTGCTAGAGAAATGAAACAGATCACCTATAAAGGAAAGCCCATCAGAATCATAGCAGACTTCTCAACGGAAACCATGAAATGAAGAAGAGCTTGGAGGAGATATTACAGATTCTGAGACAAAAAAACTTCCAACCCAGACTGACGTATCCTGTAAAACTATCCCTCAAATTCAATGGAGAAATAAAATATTTCCACGACAAAGAACAACTGAAGAACTTCATGAGTGCCAAACCAGCATTGCAAACAGCACTAAAAGATATCCTAGACAGAGAAAAAAGAGACCACAATTCCAAGAACAACAATAGAAATAACTTCCTAAACAGAACAAACAAGTAAACAGTCAGCAGAAGAAGGAAAACAACAAGTAAATAACATGACTAGAATAAGCCAACACATAACCATGATAACCATTAATGTAAATGGCCTCAATTCACAAGTCAAAAGGAAAAGATTGGAAGAGTGGATTAAGGAACAAAATCCAACGATATGCTGTATACAGGAAACATATTTTACTGAAAAGGAAATCCACAGATTGAAAGTTAAAGGTTGGAAAACAATTCTCCATGCAACAGGACCCCAGAAAAAATCAGGGGTAGCTATTATGTTTGCAAACAATGTAAACTTCAAACCAAAAACAATCAAAAGAGATAAAGAAGGCCACTACATACTAGTTAGGGGAAAGCTGCAAGAGGAAGAGGTAACAATCCTAAACATTTATGCACCAAACCATGGAGCACCTAACTTTACAAGTCAAATCTTGACAGACGTAAAAAACCAAATAACTAATAACACTATTGTAATAGGGGACCTAAACACCCCTCTGACGCAAAGAGACAGGTCAACTGGACAGAAACTCAGGAAAGAAATAACAGACCTCAACCAAAAGTGTGAACAAATGGACTTAGTAGATGTATACAGAGTGTTCCACCCCACATCAGAATAAACATTTTTCTCAGCTGCACATGGGTCTTTCTCCAAAATAGACCACATTCTAGCCCATAGAGCATATCTACCTAAATGCAAAAGAACTGAAATTATCCCATGCATATTATCGGACCACAGTGCAATAAAATTGGAATAATGACAAAGAGAACTCCAAAAACCACATAAACACTTGGAAATTAGAAAACAACCTCCTGAATAACCAATGGGTCACACAAGAAGTTAAAGAAGAAATTAAAAATTACCTACAAATAAATGAAAATGCAAGTACAACCTACCGGAATCTGTGGGATGCAATGAAAGCAGTCCTCAGAGGGAAATTTATAGCAATGAAATCATATACAAAGAAAATATAAAGAGAGCAAATAAATAACCCAAAGATACACCTCAAACTCTTAGAAAAAGAGCAACAAGCCAAACCAAGAGCCCAAAGAAGGGAGGAGATTATAAAACTCA